>BGPR01003877.1:70736-91418 GCA_013235015.1 Araneus ventricosus
TATTTTATTTCTTATTTTCCAAACTATTTTGCATTTTCTTACTTGATGAATCAGTGTAAGTCAACATTACTACTATCAGTCTGTTAATGTTCATTATACATTGTTTAAGCATTCTGATTGTGTGATTAAAATCTTTGTCATGTTTAAGAAAAAGAATTTTATTTTAATTTTACGAAGAATACAAATATATTCTTATTAATGTCTTATATAAAAATATTTTTTTACTTAAATTCATAAAATAAAATTATTTTAAAGCATAAAACAACTGAATTATTGATAAAATATATTAAAAAATCGAAATATTAAAGATATTGTCAGAATTTTTGTAACATACGATTGTGGGATTTTATATGTTTTTTTAATGAAAGTGCACTGGAAACTAAGAAAACACGATGAATTTATACAATAAAATAAAATTTAGAAATTGTTTTGGTGCGGTTTGAAAACATAATTCTTCTATAGAATGTTTACAATACCTTAAAATTTAGTTACTCTCTCAGAGCTTTCAAATATCTGTAAGAAAAACAAACGCATTAACAAGAACAAGAAAATAACGAATTTTGTGAATCTGGCTCAAACATTAATGAATTCTGATATTTCGAGAATTAAATTGTACCGTTACTGTTTCCAATCTTCCATATATCATCACGACTGGTAAAAGAATGTTCAAAATAATGAAAAAGATATGAAAACCAAATTGCAAAAAAATTAAACTGTTATAAATAAATATTAACAAATTTTCAATAAAGAAAGGATAGGGCTTAGTCTGAATAAATTTAATAATTCATAAAAGAGCCTGTAGCGTTAGCACTGTCCTAACCACACTGATAACTAGAACTTTTCGTGGGTACTTCACCACATCACTAGCGCTATCCTCTCACATTAATCAGGGCCTACTTTGCAGTTAATCACAGTATGGTGTTGCAATCATGTTATTAGAAATTTATGTAACAAAGGCTGTTTCACAGGAAAAATGTTTGACAGCATTCGTTTTAAACCTAAGCTTCTCATCTCACGGCGGAGGTCTAATGATGAGAATTAACAGATGATGGTTGAGAGGATGCGGGGAACAATAAACTAAAATATTTGCTTGGGATTCCTGCGGCAATTTAGACTGTGGTACTAATGGAAGGGTCTTTAAGAGGTACTTTTTGGATTATGGATGGTCTACAAGGTCTGCTTAAGGGAAAGATGTTGGTTAGTTAATGGTTTAACATGAACTATTTTGTTCCAAAGAATGAATTTGGTCATTGTTTCTTGAGTGTTAGCTACTTGTAACTTTAATCAGCTGCAAAAATTATTATGTATTTTAATGTATTGGAATTGGTAGTGTAAATACATAGACCCAAATAAAACAGACCAGTGGATCATTAAAAATTTTGAACAAATAAATTAGATAGAAGTAGCTAAAAATTGCCTTTCAGTGTTTTAAATTAATAAGTTTTCTCAATTATTTGACGTTTAAAGCAATGAGCAATGAAAATAAAAAAAAATGTTAATATTTCCTCAACATCGATATTTTTTCGTCTGTACCATTGAAAGATGAATATCCTGGTTTACAATGCACTATTTGTTCAAGGCGGAGTTCGATCTGAAGGTATCTGACATTTGGACAAAACATGTTGAGACTAGAAGAAAATACCTGGATATTTCTTTCAAATTAAAGTATTTTCGACGATATTAGTTTGTTTTAAAGAGAGAAAATAGGATTAAAAAATTAAGTATTAATTCAAAGTGTGTGTAAAAAGAATTTTTTTGGAAGTGATATTTGTAAATTTAATGAAATGTCCGAAACTAAGATATTTTCTTGATTGTCTTATCTCTGAAGTATCTGATACAAGCTTGTAATTTCAGTTTCATTTCCTTTTATCTGATCTAGAAAAAATAGGTCATTTTTTTGTGTTAATTATACACATTCTCTCACAAATATATCTTCGGTTCGCAAAAGCAAAGACAGAATTGTGTTGCAGGATCCAGATATAAATAACTCTTGAATTAGAACAGACACCTTATCTGTAATTCTTTTTTCGTTCACTTTTTACTTTCTCATAAATTAAGTGGAGTTTCATCCCTAAGTCATTTAAACATAACCCTGTTACTTCCATGTACCTTTTCTCAAAATCTGTTACAGATTCATGTTTGAACTTTTTTAAACAACTAAAGTACATCTTTATCATTATACTGAAATGAATTTTGAAAAAAAATTAAAAATGTATTTTTTGCAAATTTTTTTGTGTCAGAACAAAAAATGTGAAATTGTCCATTTCGATGTACCTTTTCTCAAATTTTGTTATAGATACATGTTTGAAACTTTTTATACGAGTAAAGTACACCTTTTTCATTAAACTGAAATGAGCTTTTATAAAAAAACTCAAAACTTTATTTTTTACAATTTTTTTGTGTCAAAATAGGGTGAAATTTCATTACGTCATATTAAATATTTTGTAAATTAAAAATTTTAAACATGCATCTATAATAGATTTTGAGGAAAGGTGCATCGAAGTGGCCAATTTAACATTTTATTGACTCATAAAAAGTTGTAAAAAAAAAATTTTTGAATTTTTAAACAAACAGTCATTTTAGTATAATGAGAAAGATGTACTTTACTTGTATAAAATTTTTAAACATGAATCTATAACAGATTTTGAGAAAAGGTACATCGAAGTAACAGGGTTAGGGTTAGCGGACTTAGGGTTCCAACTACCCTTAATACTAAAGATATGAAATACACTGGTGTAAGAAATTAAGAGAATTTGCAGACTTGGTCGATTATCTCTAGAACTACTGGACCGATTTTAATGAAATTTGATATGGTCCCCTCTTACAGATATACAGGCCTTGCAGCATGACTTCATATTTGAAATAAGGCAGTTTATCATTTCATGTGGCAATTGGTCCCACTGGTTCAGCAATACTGTTTTCATTTCCTGGATGGTTCTGGGAGGGGGTTGCGAGTTGCAATTGCCCACTCCATAGCGTTCCAGACATGCTCTATAGGGTTGAGGTCTGGAGATCTGGCTGGCCAATCCATCCGGCGAATATCCTCACTGCCTAGAAATTCGTCGACCAGAAGAGATCTATGTGGCCTCGCATTATCGTCCATTAAAATGAACTGAGGGCCAACTGAAACCCTGAAAAGGCGAACATAGGGCTCCAAGATCTCATCTCTATACCTCACACCAGTCACAGTGCCTCTTTCAAAGACATGGAGAGGTGTTCGTCCATCCAACATGATGCCTGCCCAGACCATTAAACCCCCTCCGCCATAATGGTCGATTTCGCGGACATTGGAGGGTAGGTAGCGGGTAACTGGTTCTCTCCATATGAACGTACGGCGAGAATCGGTGTTTAGGCTGAACCGGGGCTCATCAGTGAGGAGAACGGTTGCCCATTGATCCATACTCCAATCTCTATGCTCTCTGCACCATGCTAAAAGGTCTCTCCTGTTCGTAGAATTGAGCGGAACGCAAACGGCAGGTCTTCTTGCAAACAACCCTGTCTCATGAAGTCTTTTGGAAACAGTCACCCTTGATACACGGGTTCCTGTGGCTGCATACAAGTCACGGGAGAGCTGAAAAGCTCTAGCACCCCTGTTATGCCTCGCTATAATGGACAAATAACGATCTTCTGTGGCCGTGGTGGCTCTTGGACGACCTTGTCCAGGCTTTCTCTCGATGGGTCCGGTATTCTGGCACTGTTTCCATAAGTTACACACGACGTTGGGCGTTAAATAGAACTCTCCACAAATCTGGACTTGAGATTGGCCTGCTTCTATCCTCCCCACAATTCGCCACCTCATTCCATCATCTGAACGTTGGTGGTTACTCATTTTTACTGTTACAATTTGAATTTTACCGATTGCTGCAAAATAACACCAAGAAATTCACCGAGGTGTGCTAGCGAACGAAATGCGTCTTATCTTACGCGCGCTTATCAAGCCTGTTTCTCTACTAGCTCCGCCTACACACAAGTGTACGCTTACGTATTTGACTTACAAGATTTGCATTTTCGTCTAGAAGCAGTGGTTTTACATTCAGTTCGGTTCTTTTCATGAAATTCGATAAAATATGCAAATTCTCTTAATTTATTTCACCAGTGTAAATTATAGCATAGGCTTTTAGCCTTTTTGCTTCTGAAGACTGCTTTACACATTATCCCTATTCGTCACACTCCCCCAATAATACTTGCTCAATTAACAACCCATAAAAGATTTTAAAATCCTTTCTCTTTCTACACCTTCATATTTACTTAGGTTGAAGAAAGAAATACCATTTTTTTATTAATTCGCATTTTCTTATTTTGATCTCAATAATGAATTTGGTATAATATTTCAGTTTCTTTCATGTTCCTTTTGGTATTTTGTGCCCCAGAGATGAAATATCACTGCATTAGAATTTTAACTGAATATAATTTGAAATATTTATGAAAAAACAACGGCAATTTTTATAAATGTAATTGAATATTCTGCAGCAGTAGAAGTCTCTCATTTTTATCTGCATGAAATCGGAAACCACACCGGTTAGATAATTATAAAACTCCCTGCACTAATTAAAATAGTAAGCTTAATTAAATATTAATGATTTTTTCAGATTAGAATTTCAAAAGAGAATTCAAAAGACGTGCTTTCTCTCTTCAGGGACTTCTAAAGCGACGCATTCGAAAAGAAATTTGAACTAAATTTTAATCAAATTCCCAACACGCGAAGTATGAAAAAACGCCTTTACCGACATGAATTTGTATTCTTAATGCGTTCTTTATTTTCTCTGGGAAACTTAATAAATTGAATGCAATAACCACAGTGAAGAAGCTTTTCATTCATGAAGATTCAGAAAAAATACTTTTAGAGCTTGACATTTAATTCCCTTGATTTATTTGTTTAACACAAATAAAGGATTAGCGATTTTTTTAACTTCTTATTACGCATATTTTAATAAGCGTGATTATTTTTCTGTTCCTTTCTCTAAAATAGCAATCTTCCCAGGCGAAATTCTCACAGGACTTGTTAACATTCAACAAAGCAAACCATGATTCAATCGATATGATAGTGGCTGGGAAATTTTCCTCTTACACAAAATGTCACGAACCTGACATTTGAATATCAAAGCCCTGTTGATATATCTCCGTTTCTTTTGTTAAGTTACTCAGCAAAGGGCAGGTTAATGGAACAAATACTCTTGCAGAGGAATGCATTATATTGCGCATTTGGCCGGAAAGGAGAATTTATTCCACTTTTTTTATTGAAGCAATGATCACACGTTTTCATGTTTGTAGTTTTAAGGAATGGAAAACCGATAAAACTGGAAATATTTTACTTATGTAGGCTTTGTTTAATACAATTTGGCTATGTGTATGAAAGGTTATTTCAATTGATGGTGCGAAGCTGACATATCCAATGAAGATGCAGGCTTGTAGAAAGAATAACAGCTTATTTAATCTTCAGACATGTTTAGATCACTTCAGGTAATGATATCATTTAATGATGGAGAAATTGCAAATTTCCTTCATGGCCGTAACGAAAAATCCTATGCCCAAGCGGGCGTCTTCCTACAGAAAAATTGCATTCTCAAAGAAGAAGTTGCAATATTGCAGCGAGCTTATATAGTAATTTCGAAAAGGGGAAATTCCCGAATTCTACAACCAGTCGAATCCGGACTTCTTCCGGTTAAAATGGCAGTTACTTTTATACTAGAGTTTAAATAGAAATAATTAAACTCTAATAATTAATTTAGTTTTAATAGAATTAAAATTTAAGGAGCGTTTTTAAAACTAGGAAACTTTTAAATCATTACATGTATATAATCTTAATGAATTCCTTTAGGTTAGGATATTTAAAGTTATGTTAATAAGAAAAGTGTTTAGAAGATAGCGTGACTTTCTTAAAAATATTGAAACGTATTAATTTCCTATTAATATCTCATTAAGAAAATTGTTTACTCTTAGGAACGGATTAAATGTCAACCAAAAGTTTCTATATATTTTCTAATATTTCTTATGCCTTCGTTTACTCAAAAATTTTAAAGGAGATTCCATCCTCTAATCCGAAACATCGGAGCAGGATAACATGATAGTCAAGATCCGACTAAGACAAGATGCCTTGTCTTAGTCGACTTTGATTGCATCAGCCGTGGCATTCCGTACTTAGCAAATTTTATAAGAGATTCCTTTCAAGGAGAGATTATTTACGCTTAAATATTTCATTGAGAACATTTTTTACTCGCAGTCATGGCTTAAATGTCGACAAAAGTTTGAAAATATTTCTTATGGCTTCGTTTACTCAAAAAATTTAAAGGAGATTCCATCCTCTAGTCCGAAACACCGGAGCATGGTAACGTAATAGTCAAGATCCGTTTTCACCATCGTCAAGACTTTCGTCATGCACTTTTCTCAATATCAGCGAGTTTCAAGTTCGCTGCTTGAACAGTATTGAAAACATTGAATTATATGTCTAATTGAGAGTGAACTATCTTGTTTTACTAGTTACCAAAGGTTTAGGGGCCATTTCTTGACTTTCGTCATGCACTTTTCTCAATTGCTGTAACTTGCAAGTTTGCTGCCTGAACAGTATTGAAAATATTTTATCCGTCTTAGAGTCGGCTTTGATTGCATCAGCTGTGCCATTCCATGCTTAAAAGATTTTATATCAAGTAGTTTACAGATGGAAAATTAGCCAAAAAATATTATCGTGATAAATAAGAAACTTCTTTCTGTCTTGTTGAAATTTTAAAATCTCTTTGTTCAATAATCTTTCCTTAAGTTTGAAACTATTTATCCTTTGAATTTGATATTATTTTTAAAATTTTACTCTTAATTACAGCAACGAATACATGCTCGCAACGTGCGTGTGTATAAATGCAGATGCTGAGCAACGAAAAGTATTGATGTAAAATATACTAAACTTTTTCAAAAATTGAAGAGAATTAAAACTGATATAACTGAAAAGCTGAGTTTTTAAAATTTCAAATGGTAAATGGCTTAAAAATAGTTTTTGTTAAAAAAATTCTAGGAAGTTATTGTGAAAAACTATAAAATTTTAATTAATTTTCAATTAAAAATTTATTTAAAATTTTCAAGATTCTTTTCTCAAAGAGCTCGTAATACTCAAGAAATTACTACATGTCAAATTCCGTAGCTCTTAGTAAACGGTCTGTCCTAAAACCCTTTAACGTCCATTGGTTTCGCAGTGAAGCCACACATTGGGCATATTTTGACTGCGCATGGGCGAAGCGTAACATAATTCTTCTTTCATAACTTAAGAGCCAGATATATAGGTCAACTTATATAAAAATTCCAGTTCAATACCGTTAGCATTCACAAAGATATCGGCATTGCAAGATTTAAATCACTTTCGGTCTCCAAGAGAAACAAAATGATGAGAGTTCGTGCACAAATTTATATTTTTTAAAAATTGAATCTTCGAAAGTAATATTGAATTTTATGAAAGTTGAATATCATGAATACTCACGTATACTTATAAACTGAATATATAATTTAAATCGCACCTCGATTATAACTTATTCGGAGGTAAAATATCCCGTTACCGTTCATTGGTTTCATTGTGAAACCATAAATTTCTTAAAAATAAAAAATAAAAATGATTTTACGTATTTATGATCAGCTACATGTGTAATACTCATTTTTGAATTAAATTTAGTAATTTTCAAACGAAACATATAGTGAATGGTATATATAGATCAAGTGCTTTGAACGATTTTTCCATCATGCATCTTGCTTGACGAAATATACAGAAAATATTCAGCTTATAGACAATATAATGATAAAAAAAACAAACGCTTAGTGTCTGTTATCGAGACGCTAGAAACGAGAGAAAGTATTGGGAATATTGCCCTAACATAAAGATAAAACACTCCAAGTGAATACGCTTGGGCACTTTGAAATCTCCCACGCATTATCCGAAAGTTACCAGGTTTTAGCTCCTTTTATGTACAGTAGAGCTTTGAAAAATTCGTGCACACATTTCTCTCGACTTATTTATTACTAGCCGCATTCGCAACCAGCCTGTTCGCCGGGAATATAATTTCAATTGAATCTCTTGTGTATAATTTGATATTCATGGTTCCCTTAACAAAGTAATTTTAAATTCCAAATCGTGATAGACATTTAAATCATGTTCTTTCCGTGGCCTACAACCTATTCTGTTGGTTGTCTGCATGAACGTCTCCAATAGAGTGAAATGACTGGCTGTGTCACGTACAACTAAATTGCATATTGTCGGCATCAACTTCACTCTTATTCCTCTTGCAAAATATGCATTTGATTTTAACTTTAAAATGACGCGGCACATTTTACTTCCAGCCGCATGTTAGCTGGATGAAAATATACTGATTAAAACATAACGTTAAGATATTGCCTTAGCTTTCAACAATGATAGAAAAAAATGCAAATAAATGTTTGTTTAAGCAAAGAAAATGGTTTGAATTGCGTTGCAACAATGAAAAGTATTGTTGTAAATTATGCCAAAAATGTTTTTAAATTTATTAAATTTAAGAGAAAAAATCGTACGACATATTAATTGATATCATTGAAAAGGTAATATTTTGCTCTGTCAGTTGGTGTAAAAATAATTTTTGGGATTTAATATTTTCGAAAGTTATTAAGGAAAAACGCCGAAATTTCGCTTAATTTTTAATTAATTAAACTTTCAAAAAAGACCTCCGAGGTGCTCATTCCCACCCTCCAAATTATGTTTGTACCAAATTTCGTAGCTCTAGCTCGAGCGGTGTGCCCTTAAGAGAAACAACACACAGACACACACACACACATTCCCCTTTATTATAACCAGAGATGACAAAGAAATCTGAGTTGAAAGCACCTTAAATCATACACATAAAGGTACGATACACTCCTTGTTAAAATCATTACCAAAAAGCTCTTCTGATTTTCAACACCTACAAGGAGATCGAGAACATCTGAAAGCCCGTTTTCTTTTTTGGTCTGCAACGAACAGTTTAGGTACAAGCTTCGCAAACACACATTTCATACCCAAATCTTCCGTCAGAATGGGCTGAACTGAACGAAAGTTAATGCTGTACTCTTCAGATAACTCACGAATAGTGATTTCATGATTTTCACGCGCAGCTGAATACATATATTGAAGGTTTTGAATTTTGTCAAGTTTTGGGATTCATCACTTTCACAGCCATGTTGCAAATGTTTGAAGAAATCATAATATCTTCCTTATAAACTTCCTCACCACAGGTATTGGCAGAATTCGATGAAGACTCTTGGATCAACTTTCTGTGCCATAACAAAATTAACCAGCACATCAATTTTTCAACGTCCTACTGTACAGAAATGATCCAAACGACTAAACCGGCACAGCAACATGAGCTAATTTGGATCCGCAACGTCGCTTCCAACAAACGCTCCCGACTTAAAATCCAACAATTGCCACACCATCTTAATGAATTTCAAATTTTCAATTCTTTTCCGAATAATTCCATAATTAACTTTCACTTCAAGGCTTTTCCATTATCTGCAAGCCGACATTAAGAATTTATTTTGTCCTCTTCGTCAAAGAGATAGTGTACCTGAACTATTCTCCGCTTCCACACAGAAGAACTTCCCCTTTATGGAGGAAGGAACACAATCAACAGAGCAGACACACATGTGCTTTAACACTCGTATTTGAATTTGTTTTTGTTGACTTCTTTATTTGATTAGATTTTCTTTTTTTCTCTTGTTTTCTGGTAGTATACACTTCATACCTATATTTGCGTCAAATTTTTCTTTCATTTTTACTGTTTTGTTTGTATATAGTTTTATATGATACTCCTCTTAGTTTTTTGCATATTAACCCGGAATTTTAGATTTGTATTTTTGTAAACTTTTTCCGTCTCTCTGCCTCGACCATTATTTGCTGGACATTTAAGGAGCATCTTCCGATGTCTCTTCCACTTCATGTCTGCCACACTGTTTAAATAACCAAAACGTTATAGCCGTAGGGACATGTAGTGGTGTTCTGTTCTATACTTAAAGGGCGGAAATTACGATCTTGTATCTTTCGAAGCGTGCATTTGAGGATTCAAGATTAATATCTGTCAAATGCATTCACTTCGAGTGTTTAGGCTTTAAAGATAGCACGCCGGTCCTGAAACTTTTAGTTCACACCTCGTATTTGATCCAAGTTTACTTGAGAGTAAAAAGTTTAGACTTACAGGAAAGGAATGCGCTGATGACGTCATTTTGGAACGACCTCCGCTTCTTCCTATTGCCATAAAAGCTCCCTAAATAACGAACGAAATACCAAGTTTAAGAGCTATTTTAAAAACAGAAGTTTTCTCTAAGCTTAATATTTTGTGGAAGTCAAGGAGTTTCCCGTTATGAAAAACAAAATTGTTTAATCATGTTCATTGTTCTTTCCGATATAGTTCTGTATGCGATAATTAACAAGATTCTTGCATCTAAAATCTCTAATCATTAACATAATTTTAAAAATGCATCTCTAGTTATGATAATTTAAAGTTTTTAAGAAACCGAGAATTTAAGATTAAATTTACTTGCGAGTTAACGTATACATTCGTTTATAAATACGTTTCACTTTCTTCATATAATTAGAATAAATCGAACTAAAATATATTTGAGAAATTTCTTATAATTAGTTTACAATCTGAATAATACGAACAGACCTAATACTTTTTACATTATTGCTTTCGTCGTACATTTTGTAATTGAACTCTAGACACACACACACACACACATATATATATATATATATATATATATATATATATAAATATATATATATCAAAACAAACTAGAAACATAAGACAAAAACTGGTGTGTGTGTGTTATAATTTTGCGTAATAATATTTATAACTATTGAATTGGTATGCTATAATTTATACACTTTTTTTCTAATCTTGAAAGATTTTTATTCCACCATCTTTTCGTTTTTCCGACAATTGGCTTTCCCCGAGGGTTCGCGCCACAAAATCTAGATTTAATGCGACATATCAGTTCCCAAGACTGATAGGCATTTGATTGTTGGAATTCCAATTCTAGGTTGTCTTTTTTCGTAGTGTAATAGTCTTTAATCAAACTATAATTTGTATTTCATTTGTATAATTATTGATAAGGTAATATGATTTGAATTTTAATTTTTAGATTAATATTTGTATATATTGAAAATATAACACATGCTTTGATTAAATGAAATATTTAACTAAATATATATATATATATATATATCTTTAAACACTTTACCACGTAATAAAGTTCTGAATTATTAACCTTTCGTCGGGCGCATCTGATGTGAAAGGTGAAGCACCCACACTTTTGTGTGCCTAAGTGCGGCTTTTACAGAGAAAGGTTTGGAACCTCTAGTAGAATCCGGGCTTCCTGCCACTCATACTAAGATGTCGTGGTTTTTTCTCTAGTGCTCTTTTGATGTATGTGAGGAATACGTTAATCTCGTAGATGAGTTGTGCCCGATTATGTTTCAATTTTTGATTTCCCAAATTTTCTCAATAGTTCTTTTTATATACATACCTCCAAAAGTTCGTATATTTGTGTCCCAGACCTTAATTCAGTGATATTGGTCGTTATTTCCAATTTAGTGTTTCAAAAATTATTACGCGAATTATTTAGGGCTCTCAACGACAAAAGTTGTTATTGCTAAGGAACCTTACGGGAAAATCAAACGAACTGCACAATCTATTTTCCAGCTACTTGAAATATTGAATTAACCATAGGTTTACAAGAATTACAGATTATTCCGTTGAAAAAAGAAAAATCAAATTAAATGCACGATCTATTTCCCAGGTACTTGAAAGATTGAATTTACCATAGATTTACAAGAATTACAAATTCTTCCGCTGGAAACAGAAAAATCAGACGAAATGCACAATATATTATCCAGCTATTTGAAAGATACAATTAACCATAGATTTACAAGAATTACAAATTATTCCGCTGGAAACAGAAGAATCAAACGAACTGCACAATCCAGATTCCAGCTACTTGAAAAATTTATCGTAATCTATGTTGTTTTCAAAGAGAAACATTAAAGAGGGAAAATAACAACTGAAACTTTTTGTGAAGAAAAAGAACACCACTATAGTTTCTTATCGTTACCAGAAATCCTCTTAGAAAAGCTCCAAAAGGAATGATAGTGCTCGGCGAAGGGATTTTCCCGACAGATAATGTCTGAACAATGAGTAGCGAAAGTAACCAATCAGAAACAAGCTATTTTCTCCCTTTGCAGATTAAAAAGGCAATAAAGTATTTTTCCCTTTCGTAAAAGACCGATTATGCACTTTAGAAGATTTTGTGTTCTAAAGTTTTATGTGACAAAAGTTGAGATTAAGGTTCAATAACAAAATGCTATTTTTTCTCGAGATTTATTTTTGATAATATAGACTATTTCATGTTCATTTCATCCATAATAATTATCGAAAAAGAGTAAAAAATTAATAAATGAAAAAATATAAAAAGATCTGAAGTTGGCAGCCAAAAGAGCAGCATATTTTGTATCAGTATGCAATTTGATTGATTTCTTCTTTGCTCATAAATTGTCATACTTCACGTAACAGTTTTATTACATTGAAACTCAGTAGAAAGTACAAATCCTACAGGTTTCAGTGATTGCACATCTGTGAGATAAACTAAACATCTACCAAGAGCTATTTAAGTGATGAAAATTAAATACTTTATTCTTTGATTTGATACTACATTTTTAGGTTTAACCCTCTGACTTCCGAATTTTTTGCAATTACTATTTAGATGCAACGTTTAAAAACATGCTCAAATACCGTTGAACGAACCGAATTGTTATTAACATGCAGGGCTTTATTAGCATAATATGATTCAACGTTTTAAAAGTACTAAGTAAACCCATCAGCTTGCTAAAATCGCAAGATGCAGCAGAAAATGGTCTTATTTTCAACCCGCGGAAATTACGGGGTAATCAGTCAAAGGGTTAAGATGTACAGTCGCGAGAAAAAGGACCCACCCAACATTATTCCGTTGCTGTTCATTGCTTCTTAAAACCAAAGATACCGTTTTACAGAAAATAACGTATACTAAGCGAATCTAAGGTTGAAAATTTCATAAGGGGTCGTCTACATATTTAAAATTAAACTAACTTCAAATTTTTCAATGGCAACACCCTTTTATGATGCCATAAATGGATTCATCATGAAAGAATGCGGCTAATATCATTAATAGATTGGAAGATATTTGACATTTTGGGTTCTCGAAGAGGTTGTCTCCACATTTAGATGGAGAAGTTCTCTGCTCGCGTTTAAATGTCGGTAGCAGCGCTTTAAATTATTTCGCACTTTAAATGTTATTTTCAAAGTAATGTTCTACATTTTTCAATCGGTAAAACTTGATGCGTTAAAAAATAAATAGTATAATATAACATCAATTTAATTCATATATATAAATATATATATATTTATATATTTTTATACCATTGAAACTCAAATAACCTTTTCATCAAGTACGCCTATTAAACCCTCATTTAAAATTAAATATAAAAAACAATATAACCTAATATTATTCACACTGTGAAATATAGAAAGATATAAGATTAAAAACTATTACAATGAAAAAGACTTACCAGATATGAAATTCCAACAATCAAATGCCAATCGACCTTAGGCATCGATTATGTCACATTATTTCGAAATGTATAGGCGCCAACCTACTGTGAGGGCCAATTGTTGGAAAAAGACAACAAATATAGGAGTAAATCTCCAAAATATATTAAGAAAAGAACGAGAAAATAAACTAAATGCTTACTGATTCAAAGTCAGAGCAATAAATGCCAAAAGCTAAATACGAAATATATATATAGTTAAATGTTTATATATTTAAATTTTATAAAATAAAGTGGTATAATGATTATATTTAATAATGAAAATGGCTTCAAAATTTATGCCACCCCCTTAAGTGCATGGAATTACAGTGAAAATAGAAAATTTAAAATAACTTCAAAAGTATTCGTATGAATAAGCTGAAATTTCGCATCGGCTTATGAAATAGCAATCTGCATCGATTATTGTTAAAATTTATAAGTTTTGCTATTCAAAACTTTTTGAACATCAAATATCATAAAACATTTCATGTGATCAAAATTATTTCTAAATCAAAAGTATAAGGGCAGAATTGTAGAATACTTCAAACTATTACGACAAAAAAAATTCTAGTTCAAAATCTATATTATTTCTCAAGATAACAATAAAAATTCAAAATTTTACTTGATCATTAAAGACTCAAAATTATATTTGCTTATAATTTCAAAATTTATTGAGCTTGGATAATGACATTTGGTATCCGAGCATAACTTTTCATGCGGTTTTGAAATCCGTTGATAAAAATGTGTGTTACCATTGGAAATTTTGAAGTTAGTGCAATTATAAATATGTAGACGACCCCTTATGTACTTTTAGACATCGAATCTATTAGTAGATGTTAATTCCTGAAAATTTGCAAATTTTGTTTTAAGATAAAATGAACTCATAAAATAATGCTGGGTGGCTGCTTTCTTTTCTCCGCAACTATACGCAAGTGTGAAGACATTTAAAGTGAGAAAGCAAATGTCCAAAAGAATTTTAACCGTCTCCACATGAATTATTTACTAAATTTGTTCTTTTTCTTTGATTAAAAATTTCCGAAATTTTCATTATTTTTAGAATTTTTTTCATCCTATGCCTTGTTTATTATGTTTATTATATATTTGCTTATTATATATTAAAAATTTCCAAAATTTTCATTATTATTAGAATTTTTTTTCATCCTATGCCTTGTTTATTATGCTTATTATCTATTTCTGGCAGGAAATTCATTTTGCATAACGAGGTTATAAATACCGATTCCAATGTAATATCATAGTTGCGTTACTCTAATTTATTAAGTATGAGAACGAAGTATACAGAAATTATAGCAAGTTAGATAATAAAAACTAACAAATATGATTTAAATGTCAAACGGTAATGAAAATTTCGTACGGAATAAAAACAGTGTAGCACCACATTTATAGTAAGACTAGACAACATTTATTACAATAAACATGAAAACCCGGATTAAGCAGACTAAAACCAAGAAAAGTTACTTAGCATTGTTCATCGTATAACTGAGACAAGATATTTTAACTTCAAAAGCACTTTGTCTCTCGAAATTCGGCTACGGCCAAAGAAAATTTAGTTAGTTATGAGGAGAATCCGAAAATATAAATCAGTCGTTTATATGCAAACTTGGTTTTTATTCTATTCAGAAAAATTTAAGAGCTAAAATATTTTCGGATCTTGTTTAAAAATTATAAGTTGAGTATATAACGTCTTGTAATATGGAACTTAGGTGAAGGGTTTTAATATTTAGATCTTCAAATTCAGGCACAGCAGATAAAAAAACTTAGTTACACCAGTATAATATAATTATGAATATTTCCGTTAGTTCTCATTTGAAATGTTTTAACTTTTTTTGACTGCAATTGTTTTGTTTTTCTGAAAAACGGAGACTATTTTTTTAACACATGTCGTAAAAATATTTGTTTATTCTTTTATTATTTCCACTGAGTGAACAAAGGGATTATTTTAAAGCAATTATTTTCAGGTCTTACTCAGTTAACCATTGGGTCACCCAGAATGTATTAGGCATCCATTACCCTTGGTTATCTTAAAATGAAATAAACATGGGACATTGTTCAATTTCATTCCGGTAATAAAGGCCGCGGTGGCCTAGTGGTAAGGTCCCGGCTTTGGGGCCGGAGGGTTCCAGGTTCGAGACCCGATTCCACTGAAGATCCGCAGTGTATGGGGCCTGTTGCACGCCAAATCATACGTAGTGGTCAAACGTCCTCCCGTTGGTGTGGCGTGGAAGTTTGGAGAGGGGGGTGCCAGCTCAGGTGTCATCCTCGTCATCTGACCGAGGTTTAAAATTACGAGGTCCGTCCCAAAATAGCCCTCGTGTTGCTTCAAAACGGGACGTTAATATAACTAAACTAAACTAAACATTCCGGTAATGTTACCGTACATTTCACAATATCTCTCCAAATGTGTTTCCAAAAATAGGATCTCATAAATTGGCCAAATTATTAAAATTGGATAAACCGTTCTGAAGCTAGGGATTTGAGTCTCAACGAATTCTGCAATTCTCTTGGCTCTTGCATCAAAGATTTAAGTACTAGCTATATCGAATGCAGCAAATGTTAATCAGAGTTCCTGTCTTGTTCTGTGAATAAATTTTCGTCTTCTTTTTTGAATTTTCGATTATTCCGTTTTCTGGGAGGACATCAATGTAGCATCCGCGTATCAGCTATTTTGTAATGAGATTTACAGTTTTTACACAATTTAGTAGTCGCATTCTTGTATCACATTAACTGCCGCAAAAAGAAGAATTCTTCATTAGGGTAAGGTTTCAAGTTTTAAAAGGAAGGAATGGCTCATCACCAAGTAACTTATTCCAACAGTGCTTCAGACTAGTGGGAGTATCGGAGTAACGATTGTCGGATTGGAGAGAGTATATTGTATATAAGATACCCTTATAGGGAGTCGACCTATTTCGGTGGTTCTCATCAGATGGGGAAAAGTTTTGCATAATATCATCCTCCATAATGGTCACTAGATTCACATATACGTATAACGCTTTGCTCATGTTAGCTTATGAACAAGATAACTGTAGTAGGTTTATCATATTTAGAATGGATGAGGAATTTGCTGTAGGGTACCTGAAAGTCTTGCAGAATTTTGTCGATGGCTCATCTAGCTCAAAGGATAGCGAAACGGTGGGAGGGGCGAAATTTTCGTTTCCCTATAATTCCTAAGTATTAAAGATAAAAGGATTATTCAACTTGGATGAATAATTGCCTCATCATTATTAACAACTTCTGCACTAAAAGGTTTTTGATGGTGGCCATCATTAAAAGTTAAAAATCAATAACTCTACTCGTTGAAAAAAAAGAGCAAAATGTTTTTCTTTGGTGATGCCTTCGTGGTAGAGTCTGGGCTTCAAGAACACAAAGTCATAAGCTCCGGACTCGATTTCAAGGAAGGACGCCATATATACAAGTAGTATGCCAACCTTAACCTTAAAAAAATGAAATCTGCCTCCTGCTTTGCCGTTAGGAATTTTTTAATTTTACTAACATCACTTTCATAAATCACAGAAACGAAGCATTGTTTGAAATCTTGGAAAAACCTTCCTTTAGTTTAGAATTATATGGTAACTGTATGTTCTTCCTGAACGTGTAATATTTGACAAAAAATATTTTAAAATTTTGAATTTAAATATTGTAACTTCATCCTTTCAAAAGTTTAAAATAACAAAATAAGACAATTTAAGTATTTTTTGGCGAGAAAAAAATCTTTCATCAAGACACTTCATGTCTCGAATAAAAATAGTAGACACTATCTATACTTTGTCTGTGGAATAGCTCTTTTTCCTGTTTTGAAAAGTAAGTATGTCCATGTTCTCAACCCAAAGTTATTTATTATAGAATGTGCTGCTGCGCAATTAACCAAAACGAGTCTCGAGAAAAAAATAATCTCAGACTTACTTAGAACTTCAAGAACTTGTTATCATTCTTTTTACCGTACTTTATAAAGGGTATAATCTAAGTCTTTTTTTATCTCAGGGTCCATCTAATTTTTTCGGCCGTTCCAGAAAACATGGTGTTGCGAGAAATAAAAAGATGCTTAATGTTTTATGTATCAGCTTTCTTGACTTATGTAGGCTGGACAATAATTTTTTTGCAAAGAAAGCCTTCGTTTGTTTCCTACTCCTAAAAATAAACCTGGTAAATAAAAGGATAGCTGCTTTATTTTTCCTGTTTTGTGCAAAGTATTTTATGTGTTACGGTGGTTTTAAAAATGAAAAATAAAATTTCTTAACCAAAAGAATCTACTTCTTTTTCTGAACATATATTCAGCAACGCTTTAAATTTTGGAATAAGATGCTGGAAAAACTTTGCCTGAAAAGAGTTTATACAAAAAAGTTCTGAGCGGGGTAAATATTTGTGATTGTTATTTTCTCAAACTGATACTTTTTATATATTAAATTATCTACTAGAGGATAACGGATGGAAAACATTCAGGAATAACAGTGCGAATTCTTATCAATTTGATGTTGTTCATATAACATTTTTTGCATATATAAAACAGAAGAAATTTTTCAGATACTTGCAGAAGAAACACATTCAGAATGAAAATTAAGAAGAAAACTTGTGTTTTCAAAATAAAATTATTTAACACTGACATCTTTAATATTTCTAGTAGAACGAACATGCTTTTCCGCAACTCAAATATAAAAACAAAAGTGAAAAAATAAGCAATATAAATGAAAATTATTAAAGAAAAACCTATTCCAAAAAAATTAATAACTAAGTTCATTGAAATGTTTCGAATCAATACAATTTTTTCTACTTATTTTTGTTGACTAATGTTGAAGAATATAATGAAGAAACACGATTTCAAAATTTTTGTCGATAAATTTGTTTTTCTGTGATATCATTTGATGTAGTTTGTATGAGTTCTTATATTTTAGAGTATAATCAGACTTTAATGCAGTTATTATGAATATAAAATCTTTTAGAAGGGTTGATGAAATGGAATGCATTTTTTCCCAAGAGTAAATGAAATATGAAAAATAGAAAAAATGTATATGAATAGTAAGTAGATGAATCAGTTCTAGATAATTCGTTTCTTAATCATTTGTTTTTCTGCGTTTTTGTGGATCTTCCAGTATTGAGACTTTATTATTATGAATATTTAACGGTTTATTTATGATTTTTTAAAAGATTACACTAATAGTATTTCATAAAGTAAAAAGCTTAAAAATGACTGTGTGTACAGGGAAAAGAGTTCAGAGGTTCCATTTGCTAAGAGAAATTAAAATGGCTAAGATATGCTATTTCCCTTAAATTTCAAATTACCTTTAACAATGACACACAAATGTGTCTTGATAATTTTTATAAATTAACGTATTAATGGTGGTTCCATTCTCCGAAAAAGCAATGCAAGCAACTGAAATAAACTTTGAGACAAGCATAATCATAAATGTTCTTCACATTTCCTTTATATCCTTGTCAGTATTCAGTTTTGTTTCATCTTGATTATCACTGTTTCTACAATAAGCTTTCTCTCCATGTACAAAGAACTATAACGTCTTCCGCAAGTTTCAACAAAAAAAAGAAGTGGATTACCGTACTGTTTCATACATTACCATACTGTTTTTCTTCCAAAAAATACTAATTGAATGAATGGTGAATTGTCTATTCTACATTTTCTTGTGGGTTTTTGGTTCAGTGTGAAGTGCGGTCTACGTCAGATAGAATCAAATTCTGTCTGAATAATGATAACTGTTTCTATAATAAGTTTTCTCTCCATGTACAAAGCACTATACCGTCTTCTGTAAGTATCAGCAAAAATGAAGTGGATTACCGTACTGTTTCATACATTACCCTACTGTTTTTCTTCCAAAACATACTAACTGAGTGAATAGTGAATTGTCTAATCTGCATTTTCTTATGGATTTTGTGTTCAGTGTGAAGTGCGGTCTACGTGGGATCGAATCAAATTTTGCTTGAATAATGATTGCATGTCCGTATGCAAAAATTATATCTTGCTGAATTGCACTACATTAATGCAAAGAAGTTATCCTGATGTATTATATTCTTTTGATTAAAATTTTTCATATATAATAAATGTAGTAAAATTATTAGTATTAAATACTTAGATGCTGGTAGAGGTGAATATTAAGCTATATATTTTCAGAATGGTATAATATGCAGTTCACCCAAATTCATGTACTCTAAAATCAGATACTGAACTGTTTGGCTAATTACGCTACAAAGCTATGAATGGATAGCTAAAACCATGCTAGAGTTCCTAGAAATTATTGTTAAGAATTTTAGTGCTGCAAAACAACTTTCGAAAGACGTGAATCTTCCCTAGCAAGACTTTCTAATGTATGCATTCGAAAGACAAATAAGCTCAGGTCAGTGAAATTTTAATCGAATTTCCAACTCACAAAGCAAGATAAAACAGCTTCGCCGACAGGGATTTGTTTCCTTGCTGCATGCTACGTTTTGTCTGGGGAAGTTCTGATTTGTGTCAGTGAGTTAAGTGACTAACCAAATTGAAGAAAATCTCCGTGCGTAAATTTTTTCAAAAAATTAATAGGTTTATATACAATTTTCTTGATTTATTTGTTTAGCACAAAAAAGCATTAGCATTTGTTTTTATCTTATTATATGCGTATTTCAGAAAACAGCGTAGGATTTTTCAACGTTTATTTTTCTAAAATAGCTATTTTTCCAGACGGAACTCTCCAGGCGGTGATAACAGTCTGCAAAGCAAACCGAAGAGTCAATCGATATGATAGTGGTTGCGGAGTTTCCCCTCACGCTAAAAGTCACGAATCTTACATTTAAATGTCAACGCCCTGTTGATATACGCCGGTTTCTTTTGTTGAGTTACTCGGCAAAGAGAAAGTTAAAGAAAGAAATATTTTAGAGGGAGAGTACATTAGAGTGTAATCTTCGCTGAGAAAAAGAGGAATGCTTCAATTGTGGATTGAAGCAATGATCAAACAAATGTTTTTGTGGAGTTTAAACCTTAAACATTTAGTGTTACATTTAAGCAACATACCCAATTCTGTCTTCTAATATCTTGAGAATAAGACTAAAGCTCTAATACCTGATGTTGCCAATAGCATACATAC
>BGPR01003877.1:91428-103774 GCA_013235015.1 Araneus ventricosus
CATATAGATAGCAGTCTGAGTGCTGATAAAAAATAAAATGATTTTTTTTCACTTGAGGCAGAAGTGGACTTCAAATTGTGGATGGAAGCAATGATCAAACAGATGTTTTTATGCAGTTTTACCATTAAAGGACCAGTGTTGCATTTAAACAACATACCGAATTTCGTCTTATAAAATCTTCAGAATAAGACTGAAGCTCTAATGCCAGATGTTGCCAATAGCATACATACTGAAATTTTTGTTAAATCAATTTACAACATATAGATGCAGTCTGAGTGCTGATAAAAAATAAAAATAAAGTGATGTTTTTCACTTGAGGAAGCATCTATTTAGCTTTATTTGTACGCTTGAGAATACCGTATTTTATTCCACAGTGTTGAAGGAATTTCCTTATTATTTATTAAAATTCATCTGATTTTGACATTATAGAATTATATCAAGGAAATTTTTTCTGAAATAAAGCCCAGTGATGTCACTTGGTAACAAACCATTTTCCAGCCATAAAATAGAATTTCTTAAAGTATTTTTCCACCTTTTATTTAAGAAATGAAAGTCAAAAAACATTTTAAAATCACTTTTTTAAAAAATCGGGCTTTTAAGGGTTAAGAGAATCTCGAAGCGATGCAACCGAAAATATTTTATTTTCATATCCTGTATTAAAAAATTCAGTTGTGTGTTCATATTTTAAACAAATGAAAGCATACTTTGTTTTGGGAGAAATGGAAATTTATAGAAAAACATGGAAACAATAAAAAGGCAATAAAAGGAAAAAAATGAAATATTTAATAAATATAGAAAAATTTTAAAATACAGCAATTGGTTTAAAGAAACCGGCTACACATATTTCAAATCTCAAAGCAGTTCTTAAGCCTTCATGCGACAAAATATAAGATTATTCAGATGCCAGATATCCTAATAACCAAAAATGAAAGATTCGAGACTAATAGCTGTCGTTTCCAGCTAAAATTTAGGGATACTAATACCTCTAATTGAGAATTTCAGAGGGCGAAACTGGGGAAAATTGGAAATTGTTTGTTGTAATAGTTTCCAACCTCGTTATTTGTACTATATCCATTATTAAAAAAACAGGATTTTTTTTCTTAAGGTAAGTATTTTGGTCTCTGCTGAGTAGTCTCGCCATTGATGAAAGTATAGCTAAAGAATAAATTTTACAGATTTTAATAGATTTTAATTTCAAAACGGTTAATGCGGTAATTGATTATAAATAAACTGACCTTGTTCACAGATCTATTTAGAGCTCGTTCTGGGTGACATATTTCGAAGCTGTTGTATGTGTTATAAGGAAACTAGGGAAACAGATGTTGAATAAGAAATAATAGTTTAACTATTTACTTTTAAGGAAAATGTGGCTCATAAAGATAAAAGGAAAATATATTGGAAACAAAAACTTTACTCAATCATAGTGTCTGATCATTGCGCGTCACTCACATGTTCAATGGGTAAGCGAAGGGATTCTTGAGGAATTCCAGCAACATGGCGTATCATTCCTGCTTTCAATTTAAACAAAGTCCATATGCTTCTTCCATAGACATGATCTTCCTGAAATCCGATCATCCAAAAGTCTCAAATATTTAAGTCCCGATAATGAAGAGACAAGGCTTTTGGAAACTTCTCGAATAGACTTGATCGTCTCGAAACTCTGCACGGAACGATTCCTTCACTAGTCGGCCAGTATGGGGTGTTACGCCATCTGCTTGAAGACAGTAGTTTCTAAGCTTTCTCATTCTTAGGTAGTTAAGGTAACGTGATTTGGTGCTGAAAATTTCACAGAAAAGGGCACTCATGGAGGAATGTTTTTAGAGATTTAAAGAATGATATCGTTAAAGAAGGGACCAAAAATGAAATCTGCATTTAATCCATGTCATAAAGCTTCGTAATCAGATTTCATAGGCTGTCCATTCACTCATTATTGATTGAGACCTGCAGAATCCCATATACACCAGTTCACTGATTCAGTGCTCCGTCTAGTATAAAAGCAGTCTCTTTTATGACTAACAAATTTTCCAAGGATATACAATGCATGCATTCAGCCAGAACCAACCAACAAGATCAGTTGGTGAATGTGGGCCTTGATATTTTACTTTTTGCACAATGGGATCTTCTATGGATACCACTATAAAATAATCGTAGAACCTTTCATACCGCAGACTAAGTAAAAGACAGTGTGCGTGACACCGCTAGAGCAATTGTCAAAAGATATCGGAAGGTGAACCGTAGCAAGACTTTAACCGCAATTTCTTATAAAATATGTTACTGTCTTATTACTGGCAGTACATCCATTTCCTCAGTGTTTTGGAAGTTAGTAATCTACATTTTGAAACCATTCTTGGACACAGGATCATTCCAAAAGAAATCCAAGCGTTTGTATTCTTGCATTGCATCTAAACTATTGCAAAAGTTCTGATAAAACAAGAGTACCTGCTAAGGTCGATTTTCTAGCTTCAAATACTTGAATTTTAAAGATTTCCTGAATTTGAGGTATCCGACCAGGTAGAAAAAGCTATGTTCCAAGAAAAATTCAAAAGCTATTTTATGATCTAAAAATAAAGCCTCAACTTTTAAAATTCTAAAACAGTCTTTGCTTTTAATCTTATTCCTTGAATATTTCATTTCTTGAAATGCATTTGAACTAATGTGTTATTATATTTTTTAAATGCGTTTTCTGAAAAATGAGAAAACGTGATATCTCCAAAACAATTAATTAAAATTCATTGAAATTTGGTACACATGCGTCAAAACACTTTGAGGGTGTATAGACCGCAAATTTTATGATAGTTTTATTTTGTCATGTTTTACAGTAACTTCTAGTTCGAAACATAGGATAATTTTGGCCAAAAATCAATGACGTCAACTTTAAACGTTCATAAGATATTTCTTTATTAAAATAAATTTTATCTTGCGGTGCATTACATTATAGATACTTTGAAAAATGCGCATGCAAAATTAAAGTTAAATATGTCCATATTTTTTCAATTATGCTCTTTTTTTTACATTGAAATTTTCATTAAAATTAATGAGAAAAATCATTATTTACAAAAATTATTGATGATATAAGAATTTTTATTTCTAATTGTGACTATTTAAGACTATTTTTTGCTATCTAGCTCTGTAAGTCTGTTTTGTGCATGCTTTTTTAAAATTTTTGCTCCGAACGTAGTCGGGTACCTTAACGTCTTTTATAGTTCGCAGGAAGGACGCTGACTGGCAATTAAAATTTCAACTTTTTAATCTCAAATTTCTTTTCTCGTACATTCAAGTGTAATTTCTTTCCTAATAAAGATAACAAGAAAAGGGTAGCATTTTCTGGAATCATCGATTTGTCGCCAAGGTCGCCAAATGTTTACGAAGTGGCCAAGTTCGTCGCCATTGTCAAGGGTCCAGGCTCGGCCATCCCATACTTACCCCTGTAAAACTCTCTTCCCAAACATAAGACTAGTGAGGCAGGAAAGCGACAATACTATCCAGAGTTCAAGTGATAGACTTAGCTTCTTATTGGAGAGGACACAAAATACCTTTCAACAGTGGGTCTGGAGATAATTAAAATTGTTGTATGCCTTTTGCCCTAATTCCGTAAATTTCACAAACAATTATTTGTAAGACTAAAAACTCCTCTTTCCCAACACCTGTAAATATGTATATTTGAGATTCTATTCTAATATTTGAAATGTGAATTGAAAAGCCAATGTTTACATGAGTATTCGAGTATTCAAGTTGCAGGAAAATTAGTATTCACACCATTATTATTTTATATATTCAATCCGTTTCTATTTATTTAATTAAGTTATAATAAAAAATAATAATTTCCTTAGGAAAATAATAAATGCAATTACTCATTCTTTTCACGTGTTTTAGAACTTGTTTATGGACAAAAACATTTCGAATATTTCTTTCGGAGACTTAAAATGACTAAATTTTTGTTCTGAAAATCTAATTTCTACTTTGAATTGAAATCCTGTTTATTATTTTTAAAAATACCATACCATATAAAGTACATTAAACAAAAACAGGAAAAGGAAAGCAGATATTACATTATTTTCCTAGTGGTTTTTTAAGGTTAGAAATGGAACCGAATTTCCTTTGTTTCAGATTATGTTATTCAAAGTAAGTAAAAAACAATGATACATAAAACATTAAGTTTGTTTGTTTTTCGCAACATGCAGTCAAGTAGCATTTTCTGCTTTCACAATAAATAAATAAACATATGAACCTTGGGGTGAAAAAAGCTAAAATTATCTCTTTCAAAACATTCGGAAGAAGGTAGGATAAAAAGTTCTTGAAGCTCGAATATTAGTCTCGTTGAAATTTTATCTCGAATCTCTTTTTACTTAAAATTAAATCAACAAATTCTGGAATAAATAACTTTTTCTTAATGACATCCCAATCTTCACAGGTGCCCATTTTTTCTGAACAATAAAAAAAACATTTTCTAAAACAATCTAAAATTAGATGAACTAAAAAAATGGAAAACAGCAAGGAAATGTTCGATATATAATACTAAGTACCTATTAAATATGTGGATCTGATAATAGGAAATATTACATAATAAAAATGAAATGTAATATAATAAAAAATATAATGTAATAAAAACTGTGTCTAGCGTTCAAGAGTAAACTCGTATTGCTTCCGCTAGTAGAAAGATATCAGAGATACATAAAAATAAATTAATTTCATTAATATTGGAAGCAGTGTTTTTATAAAATGTGCCTGGATCCCATTAGTAAAATTTTATTAGTATAGATTCTGGATTTACAGTTCAAGAACAATTTCCAATAGGCTTCAAAAGCCTGGTAATTCCATTCGGCTCAAACACAGAAATATGAAAGACAAAGCTAGTGTGATATCACCCAAAATAAAAAAAAAATTATATAACACAAGAATAATCATTTTTTGTGTTATATTAAATTTTTTATGTATCAGATGAATACGCAATATATTAAGGAAATAAGAAAATGAAAAAAAACTATGATTAAATAAGGAAAAGCTCTGATTCTTGCATCGCACAGAGACTATTATAAAACTATAAAAAGAAAGCTGATACTTTTCCAGACATAGTACTGTCTACATCTTCCTGAAAAAGACAAAAAAATATTTCATTTAACCCAAAGCATAAACATGTTTACGTAAAAAATGCACCGACACTTAATCAACTCTGTCTTTACCATGTGTCGCGAAAGATGTCTGACTTTTGACAATGCAGTCTTCCGGGTAGGAGTAACCTCATAAAAGATTTATCGAATTTCTCTATGGATTTTCATTTCATAAATCTTTCATTCTGTAAGGAAAACTCTACGGATGCCGGTGTATTAATATTGATTTCCGCAACGTGTCTTTCCTAAGAAACAGTACAATAAATATAAGCTCAGAGACAAGCTAGTTGTTAGCAAACGTCTGTATAAGATGTCAGAGAAAATTCAACGTGTTGGAAATAATGAGATAAATTTGTTCGCTAGTAGTTTATAAATTAATTTTTTAGATATAAAAATTCCGCTTTCATTATCAAGAAAATTCTGTTCTGCTTTTGTTTCTACAAACGATTTTTTATTCCTTTTGGATTGAAACATTCTTTGAAAAGTAATTAAGGAAAGTAATTAAGGATTATTATTTTTATTTAAAAAGAAGAATTTTATGTAGAAACAAGTTTTAAAAAATGGCTAATTAAAATTTATACTTGATTAATTTGTCAGAATAAAATCTCGAATCCTGAATATATACTCGAAAATTTCAGTGATGTATCCTCATTTATGTTTTTTCTAAAAAAGCAGAATTATAAAATATAAACACTATTAAAAGAATAGCAACTTTGAAGCTAGAAAAAAAATTCGAATTCATGTGTCGTTTGCTGCTAACAAACTTTTAAGATATGTTTTTCATCGGTGAAATTTACTAATAGATTTTCTTGAAAAAAATTCGAATTTATGTCTCGTTGCTGCTAACAAACTTTTAATATGTATTTTTCATCAGTGAAATTTACTAATAGATTTTCTTGAAAAAAAATTCGAATTCATGTGTCTTTGCTACTAACAAACTTTTGAGATGTGTTTTTCAGTAGCGAATCCAGGATTCGGGCCGGGGGGCCGCCCGCTGAGATCATAAAAATTTTGTATCGTAGTGACGAATGTCAAACCTCATGGCTTATGTAAACCAAAACACTTTAACTTTACAGGCTTTCCTCTCCTGACAATAAGAATAATAAAGAACACTACAATACTTTCGATAATTTAATAAAAAATACAATGAAATAGCTGGTCAAAATTTTTTTTTGACCGAGTCAACGCTACAAGTGCAAGTGGAATGACTAGAAAAGTAGGAAAATTTTCGAGCCTCTCAAGTCAGAAAGCAAAGTTGTCACGATTTTATTACTATTCTTTTAAAATGAAAAATAAGATCAAACAGTTGAAGTGATTTTAAATTAAATCACGAATTTTGGTTCAGCTCTGGGGGGGGGCTGCAGCCCGATAGCCCCTCCCCTGGATTCGCCACTGGTGTTTTTCATTAGTGAAATTTACTAATATATTGTCTTGAAATGGTATTATCTTCCTTAGAAAGTACAAGATTTGATTTTCCAACGAAGCTTGATTCTTTTACTTTACCCTCTGTCAAAACTTCTACATGCAATATCTTTCAAACATAAAATGGAAGTTTGACATATATAATTATATTGCCATGGTAGTACATCTTCAGTATCAAAAAAATTATTCTCTTATCATTTTATGTCGAAATCCATACTAGTAATGGCCATGATAGCGTTTTTGCACTTCGGTGTTCTTCTAACCCTATGACTGCCGAATTTTTTTTAATTGTTATTTAGATGCAACGTTTGAAAACATGTTCAAATATCATTGAAGCAAGCGAATTGATATTTATATGCAAGGCTTTATTAGTACTATATAATTCAACGTTTTAATAGTACTAAGTAAACCCATTAGCTTGCGAAAATCGTAGGATGCAGCAGAAAATGGAGTTTCTTCCGCTGAAATTGCGGGATAAGCAGTCAGGGTTATATTTATTAAATTAATAACAGATATTAAATAGAAAAAACTTTATAATTTTTAAAAATTCAGACCAGATAATAGTGACTTACAAAGTCAAAGGTGAAAATCCCAGATTTTTTTCATCTGACAGAAAAACAAACACAAGAGTGTCAACTATGCCGTGAGAATTTATCTTTAAATTAGCTTAATTACATTTAATTATAGATTTCAGATAAGAGTTTATACAACCAAGATCCAAATAAAAGATCTTATAAAAAGTACATTCAAGTAAATTAAGCAATCCGCGTTGTGTTCAAAATATTTGAGCAATAACCCCAGGAAAACATTACACAGACATAATTTCAAAGGTAGCACCAGACCTGGATTATCTGTTAAAATACAGCGTAGAATAAAATACAAACATGAACAAATGACAGAAACTGTGATAAAAATTAATTTCGGTTTATTTAAGAATTTTAGAAAAAATGAAGGCAATTTGTGGGGATTTACATAACATGAACAGTGCAAGAATAATGTTGCTCTGGATTCAAAACACTCACATGTCAGTTGGATAAAAGTCAATGACAGGTTAATTAGAGTTCATATCAGCACTATGTCTTCTATCCAACCAAAATAATAAGTCCTGAAAATCCCTATTCAAAGTTAATGCTGGTAGTTTAAATGTAGTTAGTATGCAAATGCTTGAAAAGGTAGTCAACTAAATTAAACACACAAATTAAAATGCATACCAAATTCACACCAGTATTACATACAAATAAGTATTTACTCACAAAAGCAACTTCCTGTATTTAGGGACATAGATAACTCACATAGAATACAAGTAACCAAAAATTTAATCTTCTTCCTACATTCATTACTTAAATGAGCCGTCTGCACATCACAATAAAATTTACAAATCCGAAAGTTAAATTTCTGTGGTTTTGAGCCTACCAATTTAAAACTTTTAAATTAAAATTTTCAATTTCAAAACAAAAACAAACTTATCTGAGGTCATCATTTGTAGACGGTTGGGCTAGGGGTCCGGAACAGAAGCACAAAAGGAGCTGGCAGGCAGGGCGAGTCTCGGATCAATTCTGATACATTTCATGAATCCTTGTTGTGGAAGTTTCACTCTCTCCTAGTTGGTATTCATGGCACTAGACCTTGTGGCAGTCAGCTCCCAACTGCAGGTGGTTTCAACAGGCTTGCATGGAGATGTCAGCAGGCACTTCAGTAGCAGGGCTCCTGGTTGCTTGCTTTTGTCCCTCTAAGTCAGGTAAGGATGGTTATCGGGACGATTTTCCTAGTAGAAACAGCCAGTCCAGCACACCGAGGTAAAAGGGCCAGCCATGGCCGCACATACGGAATCTCCTCCTTCTAAACAGTTGCTCCGATGTGTCAAACAGTTATAACTACAGATGACTTTCAGGAGAAATTCTAAAGTGTGTAATTTAGGGACTCTGCTTTGCTCCCTCTGTTTCCATACCGCTAATGGCTGTCCTCACGCTCGCCGATCATCAGAGCTCACACTTTACACAGAAATCATTGCCAGAACCCAACTTTTCTTCGACTCCAAAAGGAAATCTATTTAGACATCATCTTCTTCCAAAATCTTGTTCATCGCTCCGTCAAGCACTCTCCCTCTTATACAAAAATAAGATGTCGTGCCGAGCTTTTCCTTCATCGCTCACTTCCTGAGCCAAAGGTCAAGCTTTTTCCATTGGCATGGCATAGAAACAAAATTAAATTAATTGTGCCAAGACGCCAAACTGTCGTCAGAAAATCGCTATACCGTCCAGCAACCCCTTGTGTACAACCAAAGACCTGTAGTTAGCCAATTGGGAAGTTAGGACTCTCCCCTAGTAGCATGAACTCATCGTTTTTTGCCTGGCCTTTCATCGAATTCATCGGAAACTGATCCAGTATCTTCGAGACCATATCGTTTAGATCAGTATCCGAGAACCGGTTTCAGTTTTGGTCAATTTCATCGGAAAATGATATGTTTATGAGCAGTATTTCCGATGAAAATTTGCCGATCGGAAATTCACGGCATATAGATATCGTTCCGATATCGGATAATGCATGAAATCACTGTTAGTCGAATTTGATTGGTCAACGATCCTGTGATGTGTCGTTCGAGAGTATTTTCAACTTAAACTTCAATGGCTGCCACTACTCGACCTGACTGCTAGATTTGACCATCTTTCATTTGGAAAAAATGTAAGTATCTATTTTATTCTTAATTACCTGTATTAATTTTATTACTTACGGTATGTTTAGTAAATAAATAAAATTATTATAACGCATTTTTGAAAGTTAGATATACTAAAGTTCCTATTCAGCAGCTACAGTAGGTATAACATTAACACAAAACCAATGATTGAATAATTATTCTCAGTGCAAAACAATATATTCATGCTAGAATAATTACTTACTCTCCGTGTATAAAGAAGTTTGCACACGCATGCATAAAAAAAAATTCGTGGTAATTTTCGACAATGTAAACACTTGTTCTCGTACAATTTTCTCCGGCTAGACTTAAGTTTAATGTGCGTTCGCCAAAGTTGATTTTTTTTTCTTGGCGATTTCTCGCCAAATGTGGTGCACGTCAGTTATTTTATTGCAATCCTTTAATGAAAATATGGCGGACTTTTGGCGAGTATTTCATAGTTGGCGTGATTTTTGCCAACTTGGCGGGAAACCGCACATCAAACTTAAGTCTTACCTTTTCTCCTCTCCGCTCGAATGTAAACAAACGTTCTCGCAGTCTTATCCAGTTCATCTTTCTCTGCCAGTCAATTCCAGAAGTTTTCAGTGCCTATCAGTTGTGGGTAATAATATAATAACTGTTAATTTCTGTTTATCTTATAAATTAAGATTTTTTTCCCCTCGAAATTGGCCATTTTCAATTTTTTCAAAATTCAGTTTTTCTAAGCAAGTTTTGTTGTTTTTCTAAGTTGTTTGGGGCAATTTCTCTTCCAAAATTATGTGTATAACATTAAAACTGTTTTTAAAAGCTTCGCCTTGTTCATACGAACAAGAATATATAAAATATATGTGAAATTTTCTCTTACCCAATAATTAAAGTATCTGTTCGTTCACATGCAACTTACAGAGAGATCATTCAACCAAATGAATAAATTTTGCTTTTTTCCATTTTCTTCTTATGTACACACTGTTAGCTTGTCATTTAGTTCATATCAGTTGTGGGTAACAATATTTTAACTGATTATTTCTGTTTATCTAACTCAAATTCCCCTCGAATAGTATTTTTCAAAATCTAGTTGTTTTCTAAGCTTTTTTGCAAAATTTATCTTCCATTACCTGTATAACATTAAAATTTTGTTTTTTAAAACCATCTTGTTCATTTGAAAGAAAGAATATACTCTAACATATATGAAGTACTCAAAATTAAAGTATCTGTTCACAGTTTACAGAAAGATCATTCAACCAAATAGTGATTTTTTTCATTTTCTTTTATATATACTCCACTGGTAGCTTCTCTCTTTGGTTCTTACATCAGTAGTTATTGGGTAACAATATTTTTAAGTATTTCTGTTTATCCAACAAATTAGATTTTTTTTCCTCGAAATATTGTAATTCAAATTTTTCAAAATCTAGTTGTTTTTCTAAGCTTTTTTGATTTAGTATTACCTGTATAACATTAAACTGTTTCTAAAAAAGCTTCATCTTGTTCAGCATGCACGAAGAGAGAGAGAAGGAATATATATAGTACTGCAATAATTCTAAAGTATCATTAGGTTCATGCAACACAGGAGATCATTCTAAATGAATAAATTTTGCTTTTTTCCATTTTTCTTCTTATGTACACACACTGTTAAACTTGTCATTTTAAGATCCATATCAATGGGTAACAATATTTATTGTTATTTCTGTTTTATCTTACTAGAATATAGATTTTTTCCCCTTAAATTGGCATTTCAATTTTTTTCAAAATTCAGTTTTCTAAAGTTTTGTTGTTTTTCCTACAAGTTGTTTGGAACAATTTCTCTTCTAAAATTATGTGTATAACATTAAAACTTCGAAGAAGCTTAAACATTTCTTGAACAAAGAATATATATATATGTGAAATTTTCTCTTACCCAATAATTAAAGTATCTGTTAGTTACATGCAACACAGAGATCATTAATCATGTAAGTTGCTCTTCCATTTCTTCTTATGTACACACTGTTAGCTTGTCATTTAGTTCATATCAGTTGGTGGCAATATTTTAGCTGTTTCTGTTTATCTAAATTAGATTTTCCCCATCGAAATGGTATTTCAATTTTTTTCAAAATCTAGTTGTTTTTCTAAACTTTTGCAGAATTTATCTTCAGTATTATATATAACATTAAAACTGTTTTTAAAACTTCATCTGTATTCATACAGTCTGCTCTCTTATAGAATTTGTTATAACCTCAAAATTAAAATTATCTGTTCGTTTACAGAGATCATTCAACCAAATGTATAAAATTTTGCTTTCTTCCATTTTTCTTCTTATACACACTGTTCCAGCAGCTTGGCTCATTTTAGTTCATATCAGTTTATTGGGTAACAATATTTTAACTGATTATTTCTGTTTTATCCTTTCAAGTCGTTTTTCCCCTCGAAATGACCATTTTTTTCAATTTTTTACAAAATCTACTTGTTTTCTAAGCTTTTTACCAATTTAGTATTACAGCATTAAAACTGTTTTAAAAGCTTCACCTTGTTTATCTCACGAGGAACAAGAATATATAACATATATATGAAATTTTCTCTTGCCCAAGAATTAAGTGATATCTGTTCACATATGATTTGAAAGATCGATGTAAAATGAACAAGATTTTGCTTTTTTCCATTTTCTTCTTATATATACACACTGTTAGCTTCTCATTTAGTTCATATCAATTTAGGTAACAATGGCTAACTGATTCTTCTGTTTTATCTAGAAATTAAGATTTTTTTTTTCCCCCCCACAAAATAGGCATTTCCCAATTTTTTCAAATGGTTGTTTTCTCTAAGCTCTTTTTTTGCAAATTTATCTTCAGTATTACCTGTATAACGACTGTTTTTATTTCATCTTGTTCATGAAGAGAATATATAACATATATGTAGAAATTTTCTCTTATAAAAATTAAAGTATCTGTTCACATGTGATTTACAGAAAGATTCAACCAGATGAATGATTTTTTTTTTCCATTTTCTTTTTTTATACACACTGTTAACTTCTCGTTCTTATCAGTTGTGGGTAACAATATTTTAACTGATTATTTCTGTTTATCTAAGAAATTAAGATTTTTTTTCCCCCTCGAAATAGGCCATTTTCAATTTTTTCAAAATCTAGTTGTTTTTTCTAAGCTTTTTGCAAATT
>BGPR01003877.1:103784-117623 GCA_013235015.1 Araneus ventricosus
ATATGTGAAATTTTCTCTTACTCAAAAATTAAAGTATCTGTTCACATTTGTTTTACTTAAAGATCATTCAACCAGATGCTGTATTTTTAAATACTATTAAAGTATCTTATGAAATCATCAAAATTTTAAATTAAAGAACAGTATCAAATCATGCATTTAATCAATTTTCATTCTTTCAGTGTGATTTTCTGAGTGGCATTGCAGGATTCTCAGCAAGCTGCTTTCTACTATTATTTCATTCTCATAAACAAGTTGATATTTGGTAATTTTTTATTTTGTACTTTCTTGATGGTTATGCTTGATGCCATATATATATATATGTGTGTGTGTGTGGGTTATCTGGGTTTCTATGGCAAATTTGTTACTTCAGAAAATGTGAGAGGATATTGCTGAAGAATGTTCTGTATTGTAATAGTGTGATTGCTTGTTATCCATCAAAAATTTTGACTTTTGATGATGGGCATACTTATCAAATCTTCGAAGTTTGATAGTGGATTTCAGATTGAACTCTTGAGCAAAATCTTTTATCTTGCCAACTCTTCATTTTTGTCTCGGAAAAAGAAACCAAATTTATGAACAGGTGAAATGACAGTCCAAACCGAGGGATTTAATGTGAACAAATGAATTTGTTTACAAAATAATTCAAACTTTCAATAGAAACAGTAAGTAAAAATAATCTGTCAATATTGTAAGATTGTTTATTTATAATTTTCATTAACCAAATAGAAGTTTTATCTACTTTATAGATAAACTATAAGGCATTTTGTCTCGTCTGAAACATTTGCTAGCTATTGCAAGTATGTCATTCATGTTCCATGTTTTTGTGGTTAAAGGCAGGGAAATTTCAATAGAATGTAGAAAAAATACTACTTTAAATGTTAAGGGTTTTGAACTTTATATTATATTGAACTTTATTTTAACTTAAAGGGATAGGATTTTTAATTTTGTGTGTTATTACTCTTAATTTTCATATTTGGTTCGATGATTCCTTTTGGAACCTCCTGGGAAATAAAAACTAATTTCCACCTCCTTCTCTTATGAAGCCAGAAACCAGTTCTTCACATCCCAAAATAATTTGGTTAATTATCTTTTGAGCGTTTGAATGGTTCCATAGAATTTTCATTCAGAAACTTGCCCGGAATTTAATACATTTGTTGAGTGATTTATCTCTTCAAATCAATGTGCGATTTATATATAATTGTTGTAAATTAATAATGGTATATTGATTTCTTTTTAAATAGGTGCCATGAGAAATTTCATCTTTTTGTCAGCAACAGAAATGGCAAATATAGTAACGGAGGAAAGATTCTCGGAGCATATCCAATACAGGCATAATAAATAAATAAAAGTGTAAAATGATCATAAATAAAAATATATATGTGTAAAATAAAAGTGTAAAGTTTACTTTTTGCAATTCTCTTGTTTAATCTTTCTAGAAATATACAGATTTATAGACATCTTGAGTGAAATACTGTAATGTTTACTGCTGTGCAAAGAATGAAAAAAGTTATTGGAAGGAAATTATAGCATTAATTTACAGAATTGTGCATATCGAACCTTGAATGCAAGAGGGCCGCAAGTGCAAAAATTTGGAATGCTGTTTCTCTGTTTTTTCTGCTCATTTAAATTTGGAAAACAAAAATGTTTAGCACCTCTGGCTCTATTACATTCAATACAATATTTTCATGCTTGCATTCAAGGTGAGATATGATAAAATGTGTTGGTTACTGTTTTTGCTTTTGTAAAGAGATCATGTAAAGAAGAAATTATTCATTTTGCCCAGAATATGGTACTGATTTCAGCATTGCCCGCACTAGTAAGGACAACTTTTCAAACATATGATATGCTACTAAAAATAGCAAAAGCAATAAAATAGTTTTTTCAGAAAGATCAGAACAATTTAGAAGTTATCTGTGCAGAATGTCTTCACTTAAATATAAAAATTGTTAAAATTCCTATTTTTTTCAATGTGCATAAATTTTCCTTGTATAAAACTTGTTTGTGCAGGGCTTTGCACCTCCTAGCAAAAATGTTTTTTTTTTCCTTTGAATGTTGGCATGAAGCTCATTTATGCTTAAAGCTTTGCTTTGTACATTAAAAACATATTTGTTCTTTGCACTGGGCGGCCATATAGGGTGCGTGGAGGCCCCGGTACATAAGGGGCCTCCGACAGGGGACTGAAAATCAACATTTTTTGCTAGCAAAAAATATATTTATAAGCAATTATTTGTCAACCATAATATTATACATAATTTACAATTTTTATCATGAGTTAAAGCTTATCAAATTTTAAAATTTATTGTTCATGGAGCTTTGCAGCTTATAACTGTAACACATTTAACCCAAAAAAGTTATGCCCAATATTCCATCCAAGTGAAAGAAAAAATTCGGACAATTTTGATTGTAGCGTCAAATTAAAAATTGTCTACATCACAAGAAACTTTATTTTAATAATTTTATGAACTATAACCAAAAGGATTTTCATTCAGAAAATGTAACAAACTTTTTTACTATATTTTGTGAGTCATCAGTGGAGAGTTCATAATAAACATGTCAAATAAATCAGCTGTATAATTTGGAAAGTTTTGTCATATTAACTTTGAATTTAAAGTATCGCAACTTCCCTAATTATAATTTTATTCCTAATTATTATTTCCTAATTATAATTTGTTAAACAGCTGGGAAAGTGAATTATGCAAAAGTGTCATGCATTATTTTTTGAGGAGGGGCCCCCTAAAACATTTTGTGGGGCCTAAGTTGTTAGCGCCATCGCTGGTTCTTTGGCATCTCATAAATTAAAAATATTAATAATTGGGTATTTTTTGATAACCATGTGCTTATTGCAGGGGCGATTGTGGCTTTTTTTTCCCTGGTTTTTCATATTTCTTATAAAAAGTGTCATTTAGCTACAAAAATAATCCCTCATGAAATGATTTTTTTAAGAAAATGAAAATTAGGACTTCTAATTATATTTTAAATAAAACATTTCATCCTGGAACTCCGTAGTATAGGTTATAATTTGTGCAGTCTGTATTAGAAGCCGAAATTGCGAAGAAACTACGGAGAATCCGTAGTTGTTTGAGTCTTTGGTTGGTGAGTTTGAATCTTAAATTTTAAAAAGATTTATCAGAAAATTCCGGTATTAAGGATGAAGAAAATACCGGATTTCTGGGATAATACCGGAACACAATCGCCCCTGTTATTGCCAAAACCTTTCCAACCTGAAATCAACTGGCCATCTTTTTCATTAAAAAAAAAACAACCATTTATTGAACAACCAATTTTTCATCGTACACACATCCAAATCTGTTTGTATATTCATCTAAAAGTTATCGGAAATTCATCGCCATGAAACCACACTGCTCGGTTTTCTATCGTATCGGCCAGCAAAACTCATCCGATATCGATGATCAGCTGATCTATGGCCGATGAGACATTTCGGAGCAATTCCCGATGAAAATCCATCGCTATCCGATAAGAATACGTTCATCGGCCGATCATTGTGTGATCGGGTTTCGATGAAAGGCCTTTCAATGGCCGATGACATTTTGCTACTAGGGTCTCCTGATTGGAGGCCGAGGTTTCTCAGAAAAAGGGTCGGTATTGTCCTAACACCCAAAAGATAATTAATCAATTTGGAAGGGTTCGAAAACGAGGGTCTTTGTGCAAAAGAGACAATCTGTCGCATCAGGATAGTAAAATTTTGGTGGTCCATTGCACGCTTATTGTCAAAGAGTCATAAATGGCAGGAAGAGGAAATTGACCAAAGGAGTAGGGGGTATTCGGATCCTTTTTAACAAAAAAGCAGAAGACTCAAGAAACAACTTTCAATTTCAAACTCAACGGGGGGGTTCAAAAGCGTGAAATAAGCAATTACGGGCAATTCAAACCAGCACGTGCGTTTCTCAAGAAAATGAGGAGTAAACAGAGTAAAAGTGGAAGGAAAAAGGTCGTAATCTACAAGGGGGGTTGTATAAAGTTAAAAGAGGGTTAGCTGTCCAGAGTTCAAAAAGTGCATAAGAAAAAAAACCTTTCGTGTAATTTAGACAAAGAATTAAAATTTAAGTTTCTCAATAAAAATAAAGGAATTAGTCTGCCGAAAAAATAAATAATAATTAAAATAATCGACACCACAACTACCCACGTTAGTTGAGCAAAACAATAATGACCCAAAGGTTAGCTGCTTGAATAATACGAAGTCACGGAGTTCTCTCAGCATTACTCTTGATTTTCATTTTATTTCGTTTGCTAAAATTAATAATCATAGCAAAAAGAGAAAGGAATTTCCAGTTAATAACAAGTTTCTTGTACAAGTTTTACAGGAACAAACTTTTCAATATTTTACATAAAAATTTAATTATAAACAAATGAATTAATCGCAAGTAATTAAAATAATTCAGAAACATTCCTTCCGTTTTGTAGCATTTTCCAATCTTAAAATATACTTTTTAAAATATTGAATATTGGCCGGTTGATATTGTAGCTTTCACTCATAACTGTAGTATCTGTCAGGGTTCCTCAAATTCATTTTATCAAAGATCAACAGTTAACAGCCAAACAATCATCAAATTGTAACAAACACAAAAATACAAAATATCGAAATTGTTCGGGCAGAAGTCACTAAATCCAAAACGTAGTTTTGAGATATAGCCAATTTAAACTTTTAAGTCGTTATGAAAAATAGTTAAAATTATTTTACAGACTTCTAACACCTACATTAATAATTAATTGAAAGTTTTAATTGGCATCAATAGTCCGGCAAAGTCAATTTTTGCGGACTTAAACAATTTGCCTGGCAAAATGTAAACTGCGTCTATGACTTCTTTTGAACAAGTAATAACTAGCAGTTCTATGAACAGTAGACCGCGCTTCAACCTTCCCTCCCAAATATATATATATACTAGCTGATATGCCCGGCGTAGCTCGGGATAAAAAATATTTTCAAGTCCAAGTACTTACAACACTTTCAATTTACTAAAAGTGCTTTTCGCAAGAGCGTCTTTCGATAATTTTCGTTAATCCACTGATCCTTTGGACCAGCAGTGAAACACCCTTCTTCTTTTTCTCTCCTTAGTTTGAACCACCTATCAAGAATCTCGTAGTCCTTCGTATTCCATTTTCCCCCTCCCCATCATTGCTACAGCAACAGCAGAAACTCTTTCATATCTTGGATTTTGACGTAGACTTACGTCTCCTCATAGTGGTCTAATGGTGTGTCGGGAAAGGAAAAAATTATGACGCTTTTCGTGATATTTTTAAACGCTTATAGCTCCGCAACCAAATAATAGAGAGAGTTTTAGTTTCATTTAACAAAGAATGTTGATAACGTCACGGCGACCGACGCGCGCGCATGCAGATTATCCAATTACATTTGGCAATTTATTCATCGATCAACAGTTGTTGAATTACGTCGCATTTCGTGATAAAGTTAAACGCTATAGTTCAGCAACCAAATAACATAGAGAGTTGATTTTAGATTCACGTAACAGAGAAAGGTAGACATTGAAGATTGCAAAATTAATTTTAGAATTTGTAATTATGGTTACTCACAGTAGAATTGCAAAATTGGTGAAAATCACGAAGTATTTTGATGACGTCACAGCGACCGACGCGCGTGCACGCATCGGTTGTGAGCGGTATATTAACTGGATTTTAACAGATCAATAATTAATTCATTTCAGATTAATTAATTCATTCAGATTAATTCATTTAACAGAGAAAGGTGATAGAGCATAGGTCATAGGTCAAAGTCGCATAGAGCTACTTTAGTCACATAGAACAACTTTAGACACAGAAAGTCACAGTTGAGTAAGGTAAGTAAGTCTATGCCCCTCAATCCCAGCGTCCGTTTCGCAGAGACAGCTTCCAGTCGATTTTTTTTGCCATTATCCGGACAACAATTCTCTTATCTTTAGTGTTTTGTTCACTGACCGGAAAAAAACCCTCATATTGTTCTTTCTTTTCCACCTTAGGCCCTCTCCCTCTAGTAGGAAGTGGGATCAACAATCTCGAAAGATTTTGCACACTCATTATGATCATTATAATATTTGTAAAATTAAATGAAGCACCGCTGAAAGAGAGTAATTAACGTCATTGTTAGTGGTGCAAACATATTGAAAGAGGTTTATGCTACGAAATAAAAGCTAAATAAAATTTCTGTTTTTCTGTTAACATTCAAAGAAAACAATATTTTTATCATAACTTTCACAATGGTAAAAATACCGGAATGAAGGATTTGATGAAACGATCAATGGTTTCAATTTTATTACAATAACAGAATACATTGTTACAAATTGTGTATGAAATAAATTTAAATGTTTATTAAATTAGGAAAAAGAACGAATAAAATTTAATTTCAAATCATTAAAAAGATAGTTTTCTGCTCTTTAAGATGGTATGTAAATAATCTAAGTGGAATATATTTTTTCTGAAATTATTGACGAAACACTGAGATAAAACGCAGAAAATTGGCTTAATTTCCGTTATTTATTTAAATATCTTAGGAAGCAATTATTTTGAAAGTTTTAAAAAGTAGAATTAATCTAGGAACGGGCGCCAGAACGGCATGCGGAAATTTCATGTCAAACCTATTCGCCGCTTAGGAGGAGTTCTTGCGACTGATAGACCATTAGAACATCATTTTTTTCCCTCCCTTTTTCCTCTTCCTACGATAGGAACCGGACTAAGTAGCCTTGAAGGTTAAGTACACACTAATTAGGATCAGTTAAAAATTTGTGAAAATTAAACAAAACATCGAGAGAATAATTCACTAACGTCATTGGATCACTGTGCAACCGTATTAAAAGCTGTTAATGCTACCAAATGGTCTTACCGTCCTGCCGAAGCATACGGAAAATCCGGTGACCGGTCGAGCGAAAACTGCTCTAGCACTGCTGTTAATGCTACGACAACTGGAAACCGGAAGTGAAAAGTCTACTTTGTTGTTTATGCTCAAAGAAAGTAATATTTTCTTATATTAACTTTAACACTGGCAAAAGCCCGCGCGCGAAACAGTAATTTATCTTAAATTTATTTCTATAAGGTATTGTTAGAAATTGCATTAAAAATATTTTTAAAACCTTTATAACAATCAGAGAAAACACTTCATTGCAATGGAATTAATATCATTAAAAAGATAATTTTCAGCTGTTTAAAATGGCATAAAAATAATTGTTGTCTAATAAATATTTCAGAAGTTATTGACCAAAACCTCTAAGCATTAGGCTTAACAGCGGCTAATTTTCGTTAGTTAATTAAATATCTTAAGAACTAATTAACTCTGGACGTTCAAAATATCACCGTTGAACTGGAAATGTTCTCTAGAATGTCGCGTGCAAATTTCATGTCGCTACGGTTCACCGTTTAGGAGGAGTTCTTGTGACCGACAGACAGACAGATACATGTATTTTCTGCTTTATATTATAGATATATATATAAGATTTAATCTTCACAGCATAGCAAGTGTTATTCATTGTGAAAATAGCATTGTTCGTTGGGACATTGTACATCATAATTTGACTCTAAAGGAGTCACTTGTGTACAAAAGTTTAGCACAATTCTTAAGGTGCGAATTTAGAGTCAATATGGATAAAATGGCTCGCAATCTGCTGAATTAGCAAAACATCTCTAGCTGTTTTACTTGGCTTATCTTTAGGCGGCATATCAAAATATTTTGAGAAAGATGGAACCAAAAAATCGCAGAAAAAAATTCAATCCTTCAATAAGTTATTTAAAAAAATCATCAAGAAAATTTCACCATTAAATAGGCTTCAAATTAAAATATTTTTTCCAGCTCACTTCTTTATAAATAAGAAGATGGAATTCAGAATAACTTGGCGATATATTAGAATTTGGGAAAAATATTTATATAAGCTACAAGCTGCCGTTTTGTTTAAGATCAGACGATTTATAAGGCAGGCGAAATTATCTTGGGAAGATCGCATTTCTTGGCGAGAAACGTCTGATAATTCCATTTAGGCTTAACAATTACAATCGAATTTTGAAAGTTCTTAAAATTTCAGAATGAGGCTCATAAGGTATGAAAAAAATTATTTAGATGTTGAATGAGTATAAATGTAAATTTAGAACTAAAAGATAGCCAAAGATTATAGAAACAGATACCACTTCTTTAGCGCAATGCAGATAACGATACAAAGCGATAAGCGAACTGTGTTTATTTACAACTCTGATGTCATAATCATAATGTTGTCACTCACTCTTTTAATACCAATTAAATTGATAATAATAATTATATATAATTTGAAATAACTATTTTATTATGGAATTAAAATAAATAGAAATAAAATATATACACAGTTTTCTATTGCTTCAAGAAATTTTTCTGCCAAATTTGAAGGCAATGGAACAACGCATTTGGTCGAAATCGCGTAACAAACATACAGAGAGACCAATGCAAAATGCTGTAGTTAAAACTTAGATATCGCTTCGCTCGGTCAATTATTTAATTGGACTCATTTTTTTTACATCCTCAATTTGATTATTTTTAAAAATTAAACATTCATAATTTCCCTTTTCACACGGCTGGATAAGGTCATTATATTAAAAAATCTCGAACAGTTCCAAACCTTTAACTGTTTCATAAATATCGACAGTAAATCTGCCAAAAATCGCTAAGTTGACTCAGGGATTTCTGGTTGAACGATAGAAACTCTTTCAGGACTTAGTGAAATCCGGACATCTCTATTGCTCAGAACTTTGAAGCTCCAATAAGTTAACGAGTTTTACTAGACTGTAGAGAATTAATTGGAGATGACAATGCTATATAGTCCACTAAAGTCTTTCTACCCCACATTAACTTGAGAACGGCGACAACTATTGCCACAAATTTGGTATCTAGGTATGGTAAAGTGACAATGCGCTACACTGTGAGATCGGTTACAGCGCCACCTGGAGGCAAAGAACGGAGTTAGTGTTCCTATTTCGAAAACGGTAGAAGATACGGGACAAAAGTCAATTACAAAATTATAGACCTTCTTCGATTTTGTTCGACAAGATACCTTGTGCTTATTAATACAAAGAACAGAACGCTAAAAATGCACATTTGTTTGCCCTCAATTTCAGAAAGTGTGACGTCTCAAAACGGGTTTAAAAGACAAAAAAAAAACAGCTACTTATCACAAGATACCTTTAATTTTTGTGTTCAAACTGCTCTCCGTCTTCTAGAACAAAGATTTGAGCTCTTGTTTGAATTTCACCTTGCACGCTTTCCAGCATGACAGTTAGTCCTCTTGCACAGCTATTGTAATACGTCATCTAAAGTCCTGCAATGTTGATGGAAAGGTGCATATATCTGCTGGTTGAGTTATTCCCAGAGGAAAAAGTATAATGGTGTTATTTTTTGCCCGAAAAATAACATTTTCTGCTTTCGTCCATATCTTGTGACGTCACACTTTTGGAAAATGCGAACAAACATATGTGCATTTTAAGCGTTCTTCTCTTCGTATTAATATGCATAAGGCGTCTTTTCGTACTAAATCGAAGGCGTCTAAAATTTTGTATTTATTTATTTTTTTATTTACAACCCGCTCCTTCCCAGCCTACCCAAGAGGGTGTAGGCCTGAACATTTGTTTTTTTGTAATTGGTTCTTTTCCCGTATCTTGTACCGTTTTCGAGATAGGAACGCTTACTCCATTGTTTGCCGCCCGGTGGAGCTGTAACCGACCTCGCCCTGTAGCGCATGGTCACTTTAGTAGACACCAAGTTTGGGTCTATAATTGTCGCCGTCCTCAAATTAATGATGGGTAGAAGGACTTTAGTGGGCACCGTATCTCAAAATCGAAAATTTTGGACTTGGTGACTGCCTGAACGATGACAATATGAACCTTCAAAATCAAGGACTCGTACATGTTTCATTTTATTAATTCAACCAAATGCAACGACAGCGCCTCAGTTTTTCTCAGACATTTACTGAGTTGGTCAAACGAACTAGACATTTAATTGCAATACCAATCAATGAATTGAGAAAACTCTATATTTCATTGGCTAAATTAACTTGAAATATTTTCACTTCGTTAAATTCCAATGCTTTATACCTTAAAACCGTGGAATTTTGTATCATTTATTTATTTTTTGAATGCAATAATGTTACATATTAAAAAAAACTTAGACAATTTTAATGTTAGATTCCGCAATTTCTTTTCCTCCATAGAGACCATCTATGCAAATATTAAAGAAATTATGATGAAGAAAGTTGTGCTTCTTAACGTTTTCAAACATTAAACTGTCAATTTATAAATTAAAACATGTTATCTCTAGTACTAGGAACGTTCTGTGCCCTGTACTTCAGTGGATTTCAAGTATTCAATTAAGGTAACACATGGGAATTTATCAAGAAATTAGCAAAAGGTATTGCAAAAAATGACAGTAGTATTAACTTTGATAAAAAAAAAATTAACGTATTACGTTGGAAAGGATCATAAACCAAGGCAATTTACTATTTACGGGAAGTTTTTTTTCAACCTCCGATGGATCATGAAAAAAGGGAAAAGTAGAGAACAAAATAAATTTATTACCAAAAGTTATATTCAAAGATAGTTACTTTTCGACATAATCGCCGTGTAGATTCAGGCACTTATCATATCAGTGGACCAGATTTCAAATTCCATTTTCAAAGAACGCTGCCGCCAGGGATGTGAGATGTGTCTTAACGCTGCTTTGAATCTCCTGATTTTTTTTGGAAGCTTTGGCCTGCTAGCGAGTTCTTCAATTCAGAGAAGAGATGAAAATCACTCGGTGCTAAGTCGTGGCTATGCATCGAGTGATCAGACCCGTCCCATTTAAACTGCTGGGTTACAACAGCATTGTAAGGGCGGGCGTTGTCAGGAATGAGGACAACTCCAGAAGTCAGAATATATCTTTTCATTCGTCGTAAAGTCTGACAAGAAGCAGCTGCATTGATAGTTTTCTATAAATCAACCTTCAGCCTGAAGGAAGTGCAGTACGTATCTCGTACTTGGTGGGAGTATCAATTCTACCAGCCATATTTATATGCCCACAGTTCAGCTGAAACTGGCGGCGCTAGTAGCAGAGGTTATGGTTAGAGACATGCGCAGTTGTCCAACACACATGATTACTTGCTTCCTCCTACCACTTGTCTGTCTGTTTAGCACCTCAATCGAAGGTTGAAATAAAAAAGGGCCATCGTATGATAAGAATTCGCATCATAATTCAATTTTATATAATAGAAGGAAATCAAGCTAACTGCTTCCCTAATTCAATTCAGGAAAACTACTGACTGAAACTCAATCAAATCAAATTCAGTAAAAATAGCTGATTAACTCAGGCCACAAGCTCGTCTTCTACGTTACTGCGAAAGGGTCCCAAGAACAACGAATAATTATACAGTATAAATTTTAAAATAATACATATTCACCATTTAAGAAAAATTACCTATATTTTATACAGAATGATACTCAAATGATATTTATGAAGATATATTATCCATTTTTTCTACAACAAAAGTTTTCTTTTTCCACCTAGTGTGATTTTAGCTAAAAATCAAAATATTAAATTCTTTTACATACATTTGCAGCAGCGGATTTCAAATTCCAAACTTATGATTTACGAACAAGATCCGGAAATATTTTATTCCCTCCATCTTTGAAAAGTCTAAAAGCTAAACTATGCCAGAAAAAAATATGATTTATCTCCATGGATTCTACTTTCATCTAACTAACTTTCCGTTGGCCGGAACCCAAATTTCGGGAGACAAAGTTCTCTTGTAGTCCATTTATCTTACCTTATTTGTATGAAGAACATCATTATGCAACTTTTTTCTCACTTGAAGTCCGCTTTATTCCTATTTTTATATTAATAGCAATATGGGTTATTAATATTTCTTTTGCCTTGAATTGTCGCAGCATTTGAATGTTTTTGCCCCATAGTTAGAATTATTTTCTACCATTCTTCATTCATTTAAATACATAATTTTTCGATTTTATTTTTATTTTATCGATTTAAATTTAATGTTCTAGTCATTATTTTCTCAAACTTAATATACAGTCGACGCTCATTATAACGACCACACATTATAAAGATCATTCCATTATAACGACCACACATTATAAAGACCATTCCATTATAACGACCAGTGATAAAATCCCCAACTGTGTTTCCCGATGCACTATGCTATTTTACTTCCGGTATAACGACCGTCTACTGTCGTCTAATCCCAATAAAACGTACGAATTCAGCGAACACTCTTCCCGGAAATTTTTCCAAAAAGAACATTTTCTAAACTTAAATTACCTTGATTATTGTATTGTCAAGCTTCGTAGATGTAGAGTCTTCAGTGTTACAGTTCAACTTTGACAGGGGGAGGGGGGAATTACCACTCACCACAGCGCGGAAATTAGAATAGCCTAGAATAAAAAAATGTTTCAAGTTCTATTGAGACTTTAAATTGTTTTTTTGAAAGGCAGAACATTATTTATCATCACTGAAATGGAAAATTATGTTCTGCAGAAAGCACATACGCAGAAAACACAAACAACCATTTTCTGATTTTTTCTTTAGAGAATAAATGTCTTGTAAATATACAACACCTTTTATTTTCTACTTTAAAATCTGTTTTAGAAATATATTTTTAATTGATAAAATTTTATTTTTATTACCAATGATAAAAAATAAGTTGCGTATTTAGTTGGAATCTCTTTAAATATCGCCAATTTATATGGAACTGCTGAGCGTGCATGTGTACAGTTTTTAATTATATCCACTACAGCGACCACTAGTCATAAAGACCTTTAATACGGGAAGCAGGGGGTCGTTATAACGAGAGTCTACTGTATTATTTTAGGTAAATGATATGTTGGTTTCGAAATTATGTATTTGCTCTTCGTTCAAATGTAAAGCATTTTCTGTTAAAAATATGAAATTAGCATGAAAAACGTGGCAAGCAATGAAATATTTCTGAACGGCATAAATTAAAATGTAAAAAATTATAAATCTTGGGAGGTTTAAAATCAATTTGAATATTAGTTTCTTCGTATTATTGTGTTCAACTGAGATAAAATGAACATTTAAAACTAGAAACAAATAAAATTAGGGAAATGAGACATGTTGATGCCTTGTAGAAACAACATTTATTGTAATGGATTTCAACACGATGTTTCTGTAACATTGCTATCACTGCAACAGAGATTTTATATTATGTCGGATTTTTGGAACTTTTAATTTTGCTCCTAACAGTACTCTTATGAATATAAAGCAGGTTTCCAAGCCTCAATCATTTTAATCTTTGAGTTGAATTTTTCAAACAACATATTTTAAAAATACGTTTATAAGAAAATAGACAAAATGTGACTGCAAAAATCAAAATTTTAATTCATTTTTAAAAAGAGATCTAATTTTACCCTTCTTTTGCCATTGTTTGTTATTGTAGAATCCAGTAGAAAAGTAAGATTTAAATTTTCTATATGAGTATCGTATTCACCACATAATTAGAAGAAATACAAAAATAATTTTTAACATAAACTTAAAATAACCGTAGAAATTGAACATGAATTTCATTTCTCTCTACAAGATCTTTTAATGTACCTCTTTTCTATATAAAATATTGAAAATGAGTTGATGAAACTATTTTTTCAGTGTTCTTTGTGACGCAGAGTTTACACTAGTGGGAAAAAAACATTCAGCACAGAAAGAGATTTTGGTTTCATTATAATAGAGAAACATGGTTTAAAACCTTGAACGATAAATTTATTTAACATCTTTTCAGGTAAATTAAATTTAATAAAATATTTCAAATGTTTCAATACACGGCAATTTTTGAACTCATTTCTGAGTCTGAAAGATTTCTCAATAAAATGAAATAAGTT
>BGPR01003878.1:0-81890 GCA_013235015.1 Araneus ventricosus
TTTTCCCATATCAAACCATAACAAAAAAATCATTTTAATTATGAATTGTTCAAACTTACTGATTCATACCCCAGGTTTCCCATTTATAATTCTAATAAAAGACTTAATGCAAGCAAACTGCATTGGCATCAATATAGAGTACTATATTTGATTGCATCTAAAATTCCTGATGTATGTTATTATTTTTCATACAATAGTTATTTAAAGTGTAGGTATTTTTTGAGGATCTCCTTACATATTTACCACATTAATAAAAAACATACATGTTTACTCAAATTGAAAGAGCTAAGATTACATGGTATATCTTGGTTGCAGAAGAGTGAAAAATTCAACACAATCACTTAAACTTAAATTCACTTAAATATATTTTAAAAAAGAAAAAAAAATCCTTCAGGAAACAATTCTAGTTTAAAAATAAAAAAAAACAGTCAGTTTGTAATGTACAGGAGACAGCAAGGTCACTAACGATCCTACTTCAAAAATTTCAGAATACGAATGAAACATAGATACACACAGTTTTATGCACACATATTTTCGAACAATAACATTAGTAAGACAAAAATAATAATTTCATAATTAATGCTTCATTACATCATTTAACAAGGTTACTTGAGATTTTTTACCTCATTCTAATTTTACTTTTTTGGAAAGAGAGCTTGAAGTTCTAAAAAATGCTGCACTTATAACTTTCTTTGTTAACAACTAAAAGTTCAATATAATCAGAGACATATTTTGAGATAGACAAGGACCTTTCACTTAACCCTATAAGTATTAGACTAGAACTGAAGTATGCATATTAGCAAGTATTTGAGTTGAGAACTGTTATCAGAGAATGATTAATGGAATGAACTAAATTCCAGATATTTGATAAATTTTAGAGATGCAACAAACAGTGATTCGGACAAATACTGAATATTCAACAGCTAAATATCTACTTTTGATTGCATACATATTTCTCAAATTTTAAATGAAAAAAATATTAAAATTTTAACACTTTGAAGTATTTTTGTAACATTTTACATACCTCAATTTCAGTAAAAAAAAAAATGAGAAAACCCTTTCATTTTGGAATTGCTTCACAGAAATAGGAGTCATGTTTCAGCAAAAGGGCCAAATATTTGTTACATCCTTAACCTTCCAGCGGACGCACCAGCACAAATTTTTATGACAAACTGGATTTTTCGTACCCTGTTTCTCAGATTCGGAGTCAAAACTGTCTGAAGGCCATTGCTATTCCTTCATGAGACCCCTCTCTTCAGGATTAAGTTGGTTTATCCAAACTTCAGGGTGATTTTAATGCTTTTGTCGTAAAGTTCCCGCCGCTCGCTCGTGTAACTTGATAATTTTTTTAACGTCTTAACATTGCAGTTTGGTAATATATCCAGTTCACTTTACGGAGATTTAATACTTCATTTTACATTGTCAAAAGTATTTAATATGTGATAAGCCAGCTAAAATACACCAAGTTGAAGAATTTTCTTGAAAAAGTTATCCCTCTGTCTTATGAAAAAATAACTTACTACTTGAACCCAAAAAATCTGATCATCGCCATATGACATTACCATGTTTTTAAGCGTAAATTATACATCACAACCTGAAAAAGCAAGTGAACAGCAACTAGCAAGCACTGAGAAGAAGAGCTTGTGGTTTGTGTTTGAAAGAAAAAAAAAAAAAAAGATTATCAAAATCCATGAAATACAGTAGGTGCAATATATATATACTTGTAAGAGTCATTCTCTAACAAAGGTCCAATGTTTCGAATACAGGGGCAATGATCAGAAACTCAGAAGAAAGTCTTTGTTGTACAATCCTAGTTTGTATTATAGTTTTTTTTATTATATATTGCTCAATACCTTTTTTTTTTTACAAAATAATATCATTAAATCTCATTACCTTCTCAGATTTCAGAATGATTTTAGATTTTGCAAATAATATTAAAAGTACTCTTGATGTATAGATTTGCCTTCCTGACATGTCTCTTATTACTATTATGAAAATAACTTACAATTGCCATAATAAAAAGAAAGAAAATTATTGTGTTGTAAAAAGTACAACACGGCCTGCACATGTAAAAAATTATACCACACCTACCGAAAGATTAATAAATTGTATTTAGAATTTTTACAAATATTTTCTCTTATGGGATTTACTGACCCAATGACTTCACAATTAATTTTTTCAATGAGAATAAATAACATTTCATAATTTGCACAATATCTTGGTTACAAATGTTCAACATTCTATCATAAGAAAGACCCATATAGCATGAACCGATTTGTTAAAATTGACATTGCAGTGTTTGTTAACAAATAGAGACAGAAAAATAAAACCATGCACTTTATTTATTTCCATTTATAAAACATTTACAGTCGTTAAATACCAAATGAACTAGACAGAAATTGAAAAATACATGTAGAGACACAATTCAATATTTATACAAATCATACAAAAATTTTATGACAGATTTGCATAAACGATGTATTTCTACAGCCAAATATGCTAAATTTTTCCAAGCTAGTAAAATAAAGATAGTAGTCTACTCTTCTATGACAAACTTCATCTATTGCTTTTTGTTAACTACATTGAATAGATATGGACTTTTACGAGCAGAAACAAAGCAGTTTTTAAAATTTTTTTTAAATGGAAGATTTAGTAAAATTCATATAAATTCTTGTGATTTTTTTCAAAATTCTAGAATCACTGAAATTATTTATTACCAATCTAAATGTGAGTTGATCACACTGACTCAAAGTTCTATCAAAACACATGCCAAAAAAAATCTCATAAACAAATTTAAAAACCATAAGTAAAAAAAAGCATCCAATGTACTAACAATTTGAACTAAGGAATTAGAGAAAGGAGAAAAGGCAGTATCTCTATTGTACAAACATAGGTAAATCAGAAATGTTCGGTTATAAGAAAATACACACACAAAAAAAACAAGTTACATGAATATATTATATTCTTATTTTTTTTTATTTATAGCACTTCACTTGTATATAGATTTTGAAAAAAAATGCAAATTCACGATCATTAAGATTCGGGTTTTGGATAAGGCACAATTTTTTCAAATGCTTTTTAATTAGGATGACTACAACTTCAGTAAACAATGGCATTTTATTAATATTACCTTATAAATATCAACTTAATTAATTCAATTGCTGGTATTAAATGAAATTTAATTTTATTCTTCTCATCTCTATATATATTGATTAGAATTAGTTAAGATGAAATCATTATTTACTTTTCAAACATGTACATGAGAAGTACTAACACTTTGAGTTACTAAAACGTAAACCAACGAACGTACTTTTGAAAACAAAATCAGAAGAATGCTAATAATTGCAGCACTGACACATTAAAGAAAACTAATACTCACGATTTCAAAATAAACGCATGGAGTAGACATCAATTTAAATTGAAAAAGAATAGAACAAATTTACCTTTTGTCACCGTTTGGTATTTTGATTAATAGACTGTTTCCAGTCGTTCAGACATCTATTCTGGAGAATCATCCTGGATCTTCAATCTCTTTTTTAATAGTTACCTCCCTCTTACAACACCACCCATGCACTTTAAAAGAAATAATAATTTTTTCAAAAAAAAGGAAACAATTTTCGCTTTTTTTTATTTTTATTTTGCTAAAATAGTGAGAGAAGCCAAGTATTTGAAAAGAGTTGAAATGTCTAAGGTCTGTAACAGTCACAGTGTTGCCATAAATCACAGCCATAGAGAATGATAAATGGAATGGTATTTACTTCAAGCTATATTTGCTGGAAAAATATTCGAGAGTTATGAATTCATCAAAAATATTTCAAATATAGAAGATGTCGTTTGAAATGATTGAAACATTTCTCCATTTGTGTAACAGAACACTAGTGATGTTGATGAGCCTCTGCTCATTTTCCGATCAATCTGGCTTTTTGGAATTGTTTTCCTCCTGCACGATTTGGCAACAATTTATTTTGAATTATCTGTAAATAAAACAAATGAGCATGTTTCAAATATGACCTATAGATTACAGAAAAAAAAGCGATAACTTAACCATTGTTTACATGTATTTATACCCGTTATCTTTTTTTGTGTAATGAATAGATCGATTTTATTTGAAATTGAAAGATATCTGAAAAAATATCCTTTCCATTTTGTACAGAAATACACTTCCAACAACTCAATGTCGAGTTTCAATGCATTGAAATTTGATAATTTGGCTTTACGAAAATTACCGATAGATCCTATTGATAGAAATTATGTTAGAACTGTCAATGGTGCATGTTTTTCTAAAGTAGATCCGACACCAGTGAGAAATCCAAAATTAGTTGCATATTCATCTTCGGCGTTATCACTTTTGGACATATCCGCGAATGAATCGGAGCTAGAGGAATTAGTTGAATATTTTTCAGGGAATAAAATCCTTCCTGGATCCGAACCTGCTGCTCATTGTTACTGTGGTCACCAGTTTGGATACTTTTCCGGTCAATTGGGTGATGGTGCAGTAATGTGTGTTTCTTCTGTAGTTTTAATTTAATTCGTACCTATGCTTTTTAGAAATAATAATTTCGATATAACATTTCTTTGACAATAGTTTTATTTGTATTTTTATACTGCAAGCTTTTTTTTCTTTTTTACTGTTTTCATACATTTTTCTTTTGGAAAAGTAAAAGAATCATTATAATAATCTGTAGTTTTTGCACTAACAATGTCTGTCTTTAAAAATCAAATCTGTATTTAAAATTTTTAAGTAAATATATAGCAACTAAAATATATTTTCAGTAAGAAATATTTATAAAACTTAATGAAAAATGGCAATTAACTCTACTCTTTACATTGATCATGTGAAGAAACCCACAAGGAAATCTAATGCAGTGAGGATCATAAAAAAAACAGCTAAAATATTGCTCTTACTAGAAGTGAAATATTTAAACTATTCTTTTCCTTCGTCATGATTTACAACAATCATGAGTGAATTAATGACTTTCTTACACAAATTCTCGGCTGCAGTGGCGTAGTGGTAAGGTCTTGACTTTGTGGCTGGAGGGTTTCAGGTTCAAAACACTATTATGCTAAAGATCTGCCATGTATACAGGTCTGGTGCACATTAAATCTGATATCGTGTGTTAAATGGCCTCCTACGAGTGTGGTGTGGAAGTTTAGAACAGGGATGTCAGCTCAGGTGCCGTCCTCGTCAATGATGAGATCTGTTCCAAAATAGCCCTTGTGTTGCTTCAAAATGAGATGTTAATAAAATTAAACTACTCTACACATCACCTGCATTAATAATTCCCAATTTCATGCCATAATGCCCTTCAGAGTGTAGTGCTTCTCTCTCGTCCAATCACTGAGAGGTGCACATGAGTGATATATCTTACCTCTTTACCTCTTTCAACCAATTCCCAGAAGGTGAACTCGCTGACGTTTTCTTGTTGGAGAGAGCATGGCAGAAGTAAAAGAGTGATTTTCCTAGCTGCGAGCGCTATATGTTGCTGTGAAGAATAAATATATTTTTGATAGAATTTTGTTGAGTGATCCTTCCCAGCATACACATGAATTCAAATTAATTATGCTTTCATACTTCATTATGGATATGTCTATTCATCCTCAACAAGAGCCTCAACTTCCTCACAGGGACATCTAAAGATATTAGGATAATTTTCATAAGTACTAAAGCTCAGAGAATTTTACTTTCATTTGCTATGTCTTATTTGTGTGAAGTTGGGTTGTCAGCAGTTATTGTCATAAAATTAAAGCATTGAGCAAAAATCGATGCAAAACAGAAAGTGACAGCAAACCATATCTAGTTTAGTTTCATAATTTGAGAAAATGTGTTGGAATTAACAAGTTCATCCATCCCACTGATTATTATGGTTATTAAATTATTAAATAAATGTTTATGAGACCAAAAATGTGTTTTATTTATTTTTACCTAACCAATACAAAAATTTACTATTCTACAAAAAAGTACTTGTTGGAGTTTTACATAGTACACTATGGAAAAATCTGGATTCAGCAAGGGAAAAGTAAATTGAAAAAGTCTGGAATCACTAATCTACAGAAATTGTCTTAGATTGATTTCTGTGGCAGAGAATGAATTCTGACATTTTCTCAGTTCTAGAGGTAGCTCATCAACTTGGAAGTAAACTGTGCTGCAAAGTATATTTATATATATATAAAGTATTTTATTTTCTATTAAAGAAAATTTGCTACATTCATTGTCAGAAATAAATAAACATTTTCTGCATTTTAATTGTACTAAATGAGAAGAATTTAATATGTGCATTATTATAGGCATGCTCATCTTAAATGCATTTCAGAATATAGGAACTTTTCTGAAAAACAGTTCTTTGCCTGAATAACTAATTTCTAACAAACGAAATGAAGAAAAATTTAAATAATATGTATGAAGCTGGAAGTTTTTTAATTACATGAATATCGAAATAAAGGCAAAGGAAATGGTTTATAATGGGTGTAAAAAGAAAGATGGTGCCAATATCTGATTTAACCTATTTTTAGGGATGGTACCTATATTTAGCACTAATTCCTTAAAAGGATATAAAACCCCTGTTTTTTATACAGCAAGTGCACTAAATGATTTCGACTGGAGCAAGAAGCAGTTCCAAACAATCTTTTGGCTTGTGTTGAGGTTTTGTAGATTATGTATGTTTCATAATATGCATAATTAATAACAGTTATAGGCTGTGATTTATAAATGATGCTTATCTTTAATTGTATAACATCATTTAAATGTTGATATGAGAAAATTTGCAATTGTAAAAATAAACGAATAAGTAATTTTTTTAATAATTGCTGGGAGTGCTGCAGCTGTGTAGTCCTATTGAAAAAGCAGTGATTGTGGGTGATATATGAATAAACACAATAATATTTGTCTTTAGCATTAGTAATTCTAAGGGCAGCATTATTCAAAACTTATTTGGAGCTGCCAATTAATTATTTTTTTTATGAAGTGAGTCATATAATGTTGCATTAATAGTTACTTGAAAATTTAAAAACAAATTCTCATATATGGAATTCTTCTAAAATTGGAACTTTACTTTTTCAGAGTGGTTTTTTCTATTACACTTTAATCCTCTTGTATCTTGGAAGATAAATAAAGAGTTTAAATAAAAATATAATGCATACATAGATATATATTAGTAAAAAAAAATTGGAAAATGGCTGGCATTATACACCAGAAGATATTAGAATATATACAAAATATATTTGTTTTAAAAATAAGATTTCTTAGCACTGTTAAAAATTTTTAAAATTTAAGTTAGCTCATCATGAAAAACATTTGGTTTCAGCAAGATCAGGGGTCGATCTAGGTTTTTTTTAGGGGGCCCATTTTTGTGAAAAAAAATATTTTTATGAAAAAAAAAAATATTTTTGTGAAATTTTTTTTATCATGGTAAAACCTTCAATTTTAGCAATCATATTTCTGTATTTTATGTTTAATATCAAAAGTGTTTCATTGAACCAAATATATGCAGTAATTTGATATAATTAATAAATTTTAAATAAAAATAATAAATTTTAAAAAGGGATCATTTTTATGAAATGAAATTTTGTAAAAGGGCCGTTTTTACGAATTTGAATTTTGTGAAGGGGCCATTTTTGTGAATTTGAGTTTTGTGAAGGGGCTGAAAAGCAGTCCCAATTTTCACCTGAATCGACCACTGAAGATGCTATGCTATATACTCTTTAGATTTTTATAAATATTGTTGTTTTTATGTTGCAACATATTCATAATTCTTTATTAATTGCCTGTTTGTTTCTAAAATATTTAAAATAATAAACATATAACTTTTAATTATGAATTCTTAGTACTACATAAATTAAAAGTTTCATACTATAAAAGATATTATGAAAATTATTCATGCAGCTGTTTAAGTTATCCCCTTCACATTTTATTGATCTGCATGGCTTGTATGTGAAATTACAGAATTTTTGTTTTTAAAATTTGGAATTAAACTAAAGTCATTAGTTTACAAGGCAAAAATCATTTAGAAAAACATGCGTCTCGGATGTCCAGTACTTTGTTTTATATATGGATTTAAATAATAAATATTCAGAATAGGATATTAAGTGAAATAAATTTATTGGCCGAAGGGGTTAATTTATTTTATGCATGTTGATATTATTAGATAGATGTTAGTATTCAAAATCTATTCAATATTATAATTCTTAATTATTTGTCTTTTTTTTCTTTAGATATCTTGGTGAGGTAATTAATCAAAAGAATGAAAGATGGGAAATTCAATTAAAAGGTGCTGGATTAACTCCATATTCTAGAACTGCTGATGGCAGGAAGGTGCTAAGGTCTAGTATTCGAGAATTCTTGTGTAGTGAGGTAATGTATCTTGATATTAACATGTTAAAACATTCGCGCATATTTCTTTAGTTCTTTCCATCTTCATCTTATTAAATATGTTTGATATCTAGAAATGCTTTTTTTTTAAATACTATGTGTGTGGTGTGTGTTGCTGTTGTAGGATATAACAGGTTGTGAAATTGTCATGTAAAATGATTGGCATTACTAATTTATAAATTTTAAAAGTACTATAATCTATGGATTGCTTTGTAATTTAGGCAAGAATTTGCATCTCCTGTTTGTAGTCTATTATCACCAGCCAGATTCTGCATTTACCTTTTAAACATTAGGGAAGAGTTTAAAATAATTATTAACATATAATATATGGTAGTAGCATTTTGATCTCTGTTTTTGTATATTTTTGCTAATAAATTTGTGTTGGGCAGAATACTCTGTGCTATGCAGTCTTTAAGATTACTGATTCTGAAATTTTATCAAAAATAGACCAGCTTTCCAATTAGATAGAATATGGTGTGACTAAAATTGATATACAAAGGACATTTTAAGTATTTAAACTTTTGGTTCGACCTGTATATAAATATAGTGAAGCACTAAGTTGTTTCATAAAGTCCGCTTCATTTACTTATTGTAATGGTAAAGTCTGTATCAAAGAAAACGACATCACCTATTTGTTTGTTTCACTTTCTTCAAATTCTGCAAATTTTCATTCTCAGTCATTGTTTTCTCCATTCCTATTGAGGGGTGTAGCATGCATTAAGAAGTTATTCTCAACTTCTTACTAATGACAATACCTCTATGAAAAACTGTTTGTTTTCACAACGAAAAACACTTTTTGAACAACATTCAATTAAACTGATATAATAGTTCATAAGGTCTTACCAGTATCATGATTGATGATTAAAATTTTTTAATTATAATGCCTACCTGCATGTATATAAATTTGAGATCAGTATGATTTTCATATATGAGTAAATCTTAATTTGAAATTTTCTATTGTTTTCAATACTTTTTTTATGAATATAGTAAGAACATCGTAAAAAAAAATGAAATTTTTACTTTTAGATGTATTTCACATTAGAGCATTAAGTTTGTAGTGAATTAAATTTGTTTTAGTAGACACAATTATTATATGTTACTTCAATTCTGTGTTTTTTTATGTCGATCTACTTGCAGAAGACATCTAAAGCAATGTTTTTATTTTATTTCTATCCACACACTGATTTGGCATATTTATTAATTACTTTCGGAACATATTATTAATTTTGGCAGAGTCTCATATTACTGATGATTTGTAAAAGAAAAAGCAAAAAAATTTTTTCCTTAATTTTAACTAGTTTACAATATTCAAAATCTTGTAAATAGCATTTAAAATGGATGTATTTTTGTATATATAATTAGAGGAGTGTTGGACAAAAAGCTGAAGTTTTCAAAATTGCCATTGAGGTTTTTATTATAGCATCTGTTATGTATGTTCACTGTGTCTATCCAGTGAAAACTTAACGATATTTTCTTCTAACAATAATATTTTAACATTAAACTCAGGTTCTTAAATATCTGCAACTATTGATTTATTTTTAGTAGCATTTTGGTTTTGTCATCAAAGGTGATTTCTTTCGTTTATTTATTCATCTACATGGGAAAATAAGTGCTTGGAAAGCTTCATGGAAATAATTATCTGATATCATTGGCATACTATGCTGGAATCAAATACAAATTTGAAACCTCTTAAGTTATTTGATATGTTCTATCGCTTTTGTGTAAAGTTCAAATTGAATCTTGTGTTGCTAGAAACTTATGAGTCATTAATTTAAAAAATGCTAAGCTTAAAACTAGTTTATTTTTTTAAAATCAAATGATTCAAATTTTTTTTTTACTTGTTAAATTTTATATTCTATAATGATTTACTTGACTTTATGCACCATTACATGTAAATACCTTGAATATGAAAAGAGTGTAAAATGCAATTTTGAAAAAAAAAAAAAAAAAAGACCTGTTGGTTTTGCAATCACGATTTAATTGTTCTGTATATTAAATGACTAAAATGTACAATGATTTTATAAAGTATGATGATATTGTTTCATTTTCATTTTGAATAAATACTGAAATTGGGTTATAATCAACTTTTGCACTTATTAGCTATGCATTTCTTGGGTGTACCATATCAGAGCAGGAACATCATCACTTCATTCTAAGTGATCAGGATATATTTAGACTAACCATCGAAGAAGAATTTTGCACTACTAGTTTTATGGTTGACCTTCTTTTATCAAGTAACATGCCATTTATGAAATTATGTTGTGTGAAAATTTTCATTGTATTAAATTACTTTTGCATCTTGAGGCTCTTTTACACTTACTTGGTTATTTATAATGAATACCGTTCAGACAACACTATGTTGATTTGATAATGGTGTTTAAGCAAGTTTAGAATTTCCTCCACTACTATATTAACAATAGGTAAATTATCCTCTTTCCAGTTGGCTGTCATAAGAGCTGCGCAGATCTGTAGTCTTCCCCTGAAATTATTTTAAAGATTGTATTTTTCATTTTATTCCAATTGCCTTATTTTCACTTTGAGTATTCAGTGATCATTAAAAATGACAAAAGATAAAAACTCAAAGAAGACGGAAAATCAATCAAAATAAGAAGACAGACAGAGCTGCAGAGAATTTTGCCCCCCCCTCGGATTGGAGAGTACTGCCAATGGAAGCTGCGGGAGAAAAGCCCTTCTCCACATGTATTGCATTCATTTGACCCATTTTCCCCAGCTCACGACTGCGTCTTCCTCATTTGGCTTCTTTTACTTTTCTTCTCAGTAGTTCAGTCAGTAAGTACTTAGAAATCCGATTCTAGAAGTTGTAATTTTGCTTCTTTATGTTTTAACGATGTTGATTACTTCAAATCAAGGTTTGCCAAATAATTTTTGCTGGAATTTCTTCTTAGCAAAAAACATGAACAACTACTTTTCCCCAGTTTTTTTGCTTATAACCAAAACTATAAATTAGAATATCTCAGCATTATGATACCAAAATAATCATAAGCAAAATTAACTCACCTCTTGGATCATACAACCTTGTAAGGTGTTTTCGAGTGAACTGAACTGCCCTTCTTTTCCAGCCTCAATTTTATTATTTGAACTCTATGGTGTGTGGAACAAAATCTGAGATGTCGTAAGAATGTCTGGTCATTTTTGATGTTTGTAAAGAATGTAATGAGTACTTCCAGGAATAGAATTATGCAGTGAGAGATGATTTTGGTCGTCAAAACTGATATAGCTGCTGACTTATATACTAATAACTGCAAAAGAATTTTAAAAATATTTTTAGCCACATGGTATTATACAATTGCTAATAAAAAACAGAGCATTATTAGACATTCTCATAGAAAATTTGATTCTTTGTTATGATGTTAAACGTTTTTTTTTCTGATTGTTTTAAAATTTAGTTTGCGTTTCAATTAAACAAAACATTTAGATTCCCATAGATCCTACCATTAGAAAGATATTAAGCCAGGTAGTTGAACTAAAAATAGCTGTAATGTTAATTCATCTCAGTAACTGAGTAATCTGTTGATTTTGATTTGTTTCAAAATGCATTAAGAATAATTATAGAAATGCTCCACATTTCAGATTTGTTCATTTGAAATTTTCAAAACCTGGACCAATTACAGGAGAGTTGGCCTAAGTGTGAGAACGAGAATTTGTACTCTTCTTTACTTGTTATTGACGATATTTAATTAGCAGATTATGTTAATTGTTGTATTTGTTTTTAGCAAAGGCTACATTAAATTATCTCTCCTCACAGTGCAATTGGCATTTGATCGTTGATTCCATTCAGGTTTCTTTTCCTAAGTAGTACTGATCTATATTCAAACTATCTTTTTTGTATTTCCATTTATGTATATTATTAAGATTTGATTTAATTTTTAATTTTTAGACTAATATATATAGCTCATTAGGATTCAACTTACTATTGAAAAATAAACATGTTCTAATTATTTGAAATATTGTAAACTATATATATATCAAATCAAATTTCAATGGAGAGACATTGCGCATTCAGTGTGTGTGTTTTTTATATTATTTTATTATTTTGCCTTTGTTTATTATATTTATAATTTTTATCCCTATTAAACGACCAGGTTTTATTTTCGATCATTTATTGCATTGCTTTTTTACATGTTTTGTTGTTATGTTTGTTTTTTTGTTTTATGGTTTTTTACTACTGATTTGATTGATAACTTATGGAGCATAGTATATAGGGTTGCTTCTTTTTCTAATATAATATATATAATCAAACTATCTTTGTATTGTCATTTGTTAGTGATAAATGAAATTTGGTCTTAATTTTGAATTAATATATTATATATTGAAATAAAACATGTTTTGTTTATTGAGTATATATATCATATCATGTCATACTTTACAGATCCATCAAAAGTTCAAGTGAATTAAAATTCAGAATGTCTGCCTCTTCAAAGAAGTTTAGCTGTACTGCCGACTTGTTGCTTAAGCTAGTGTGTCGGGGTTTTTGTCATGGGATGAATATTATACAGGTTCTTTTTTAATAAACTATGATTAATTATTTGTAGACTATCAAGATGCAATTTTAGTAGCATTTTCAGTATACATTTTGGAAATAAAAGTTCTAAAAAAATTCATTTATTAACTTTTTACAAGTATCATGATTATAATTTTTTTCTATAAATGTATCATCAGCTGACTGCCCATGATGTTTTTAATTTTAATGTAGTGTATGCTTTGATAAAGGATGTTGAGTTCTATGTCATTTATCCTCAGATAATAATATTAAAAAAGGGACCTAATTCCTGGTCATGGGAAATTAGATGGAGTTTACAAGTTATGGAGTTAATGCCTCATACACTTGAATGCAAACAAACATCATTCATGCAAGACATAAATTCTTTATTATTGTTTTTATGAGTAAGTTTTATATTGAAAAATCAATATTAATGCTCTGAATTTTTTGTTTAAAATCTATTTAAATTTCATTTTCTTTAGGAAAAAGTGAAGGTTACTTTTTAATACTTTGTTGTGAATTAATCATACTTCTTACAGATTATAATTATTTTTAAATATATGGTCATCACCCGAGTTATGCAAATAATGCATTGTGTAAACCTTTACATAAGTCAAATTTGTATTTGTAAATCATGACAGTATAAATATTTCTGGCTTAAGAGATTTATTGTACAGAATATTTCAAAATGATATGGATAAATTTGGTTGTCCTTTGAAAGAAATTGCATGTTAAATTATTAATCATCTATATTACATGTTAATCTTTTGATCATCTAATAAGGGTAGCTTCATCTACAAAATCTGTTTATTTCTTATTGAGAAATAACCCTTGCATTCAGGGCATGGTTTCGGTGCAGAGCTTTGGACTTTAGACCCAAAACTTGAGTCAGAGAATTACTTTTGTGTATTTGCCGTATACTGTTATCTGCATTTACGAAATTTATTATGTAACTGTGACTTTACATAAGGTGTGTTTGCGTAACTACAGATGTATAATTAGAGACTGTACATTAAATTTTTTCAAAATTTATAAAGATTACAAAGTAATTTTTTAAAAAAATATTTGAATGTACAAGAATTATTAAAAGAAGTTGTTAATTTTTTAAAATTGCTTTTAGAGTGCTGAATACAGATAATATGAGTATTCTTGGTTTGACAATTGACTATGGACCATTTGGATTCTTGGACATGTATGATCCTAATCATATCTGTAATGCTTCTGGTAAGTTATGTATGTTTTAACATTTAAAGATGGAATAAAAATTATCCACTTTCCTACATGTCTTGCTCTCTTTAACTTATTTATACAAGAAAGGCATAAGTTAAACAAATTATATTGATTTTATACTGATTTGATAAGGATCTATTCTGTATGTTACCCATTGTTATATTTCTAATACTTACTAACCACCTTTAGGGACCAGCTGGTTGGTTTAGTGACAGGAATACTAGTTGTCTAATTTCAATTTCATGACTTATGTATGGCTTGATTTTCAGGGTTTTCTCAGCAAAGTAATTCTAATTGTAACAAACACTTAAGTTTGTTTTTGAAGTCATATTCTTGTTCTTTTTTATTGTGCCCATGTACTTCCATAATGGACTTACATTAATGACATTTGAATAACACAATTGTGTATGTCTTGTAACTGTATGTGGTCTTACGATGTTCTGTAATTTCATGTCCTTTTTCCTCCTGTAAAACACTCAGTGGACTCTAAAATTAAATTGTCTCTGCACATTTCATAGGTATCACATGAGCATGAATTGACTCCTTAATTCATTGACATTGCCAATAATTCGGACTTTTAGTAAAAACAAAAATGAATATAAATTCGTCTGACCCCACTAATGGGAGAGGTGCTCATAAAACTATAAGAAAGTAAGTAGCATCATTCAAATCAAAATATTGTGTGTACAACCAAATATTTTTAATAATTTTGTTAATACCTTAGAGGTGTTTTAGTGACAGATTCTATAAAAAATTCAACGTCCTACTGTAAGAAAGCAAAACTTCAAATTAACAGAGCGATGATATATTTTTATGCATAAAATTATGTGACAGAGAAGAACCACAGCACTTAGAAATGGACAAATAAGGATTGGTTGGTTGTTTTAATAATTTGAAGTACTAATTTTTATTATTGCCAATGCTGACATAAAACTAAACTGGATAGTATAAACTTTCATTGAATAGTGGAAGATAAAGATTAGTAAGAAGGGATGAACAGCAAAATTATGACGATTGTTTGTTGTTGTTGTTTTAAACTGTAGTGTGCTTTAAAGTTGCATTACTCTTTCTTAATTCATGTTAATGACTAATTATAGTCATTGCTGATAGTATTGTTATAAACTGAAATAGAATGTTTGCAGAGTTGCATTATTTCTAATAAAAAAAATTAATAACTTAAGTAAGTCAAGAGTTGGAATGCATTGGATTTATAATAAAGTCAATTCACCTCATTGACTTTGAGGGCTGTACTGAATAATCAAATTATATACTTGCATTTCTCTATTTCATTGTAAAGTGATTGGTAATAATAACAGTTTATATCACCCGAATTCACACAATGTTATAGAATTAGCAGTTGTTTCCAGTCATTCTGACATCATTAACCCTTTTGAGATGAGTTTCTAGCAACTACAAACATACTGGTAGAAATGCATCCCATTAGATTTGAAAGGCTTAAATAAATATTGATTAACAAGAAGTGATTATAGAGTTTAGATATTTTAGGTATCAGGCTGTGTAAAGCTAGATTTTTTTTTTTTTTTGAAAAACAAAATCTACTTCAAATTGTAAAATTTTGCCCTGAATTGCTTTTGGGCATTTTCTTTCCCTATTTTTCAATTCTTTCTTATTTTTTTCTTCCCACAATGAATGACATTTTTTTGGATGCATAATAATGGAATAATGAACATTTTCAATAACTTTAGTGTATTAAGCATAAAATTATTTACTCTGTTCATACACCTGTTAATGCTCATAATTTATTTTTTTCCATAAGAATATTTGTTAACTGTAAAATATCTTATTTCATTTCAGTCAGTCATTGTTAAAATTGGATACAGTATCTTAGTTGTTATTTAGTAGGATTTCCTTAATAATAATTTTTTCTGAAGTAACACATGGAGAGTGTTGCTTGACAAGATTGATTTGCCACTTACAGTAATTTGAATGCCATCAACATATCTTTATTCTGTAAGGAAGGGATCCCTTAGTTCAGGCTTACATTTTTAATGACCATTTTATTTCGGTACTATTATTTAGATTATCTTACTTATAAAAGGCAATGTTTGTGTGTGCAATATCCAGACAAATCTATTGCACTTACAGCCATGGAATTTGGCACACATGTAGTCGTAATGGTGACTGAATGCACCTCAAAGCCGAAATCTTAAAATTTAATCTAGAAAATTTTGTATCTAATGTTTTGTGTTGTTTTGGTTGATTTTTTGCACTAATTTCTCAATAGAATTGTTTCGAATAATTGTACGACAAAAATAGATACACGATCAGAAAGAGCAATAGTCAATTTTGCCATTGAAATTTTATTTTTGTTTTCAAATTTGTTGCATCCGATTTTCTAATAACACTATTATTTTCAATTTTTTTCAGTTTATAACTAGAATGGTTCTGTCAGATTTAAAACATGAATGGTTAAAATATCTTTTCCTTTTTTTTTTTTTAAATTAATTTTTTCCTGGTCAGTTGAAAGTTATTTTTCTCTAGCCAGTTTCCTCCTGCGACACTTTTCTGGAACGTAGTTGGCAATTTGATTGGCTGACGGGGCAGGTGACATCATAATCTTCAATTGAATGACTTTGATTATTATTTTCGGCAGTGTCTTAACGTATTTATTCATCTCGCATACTGCTTGCAGTATAATAATGATTTTCACGTTGCAATTTTTTAATATTGTTTTGAATTTGCTTTTCTACAAATAAAATGTCATTATCGTGAAAAAAAAGCGGGAAAATCAATAATGTGTATCTTTTGCTTTGAGTTTGATTTCAAAACCTTTTCATGTCATTGTGGGTGTTTTTTTTTTTCATTTTGTTGAAGTCCTGATTCCATGGGCAACGCCGTGCGTGTACTGCTAGTTATATATAAGCTAGCAAATATCCAGAGGGTTTCAAGCAGCATTTTCACATTTGAGTTTAATTTTATGTAATTTTAAGAATTTAATTATCATTATAGAAGGCAGATTTCTAACTTTACAAACAGATCATCAAAAAAATCATTTTTTTGTAATTCAGAAGACTATTTTGTGTACAATGCACATTTTCCTTCAATATAATAATTTTAAAATAAACAGAGTGGTCAGTAAATCATGGTATATCAAATGGTATAATGTAATTTTCTTTTGATTAAAGGCTTAAAATCTTATTATCAGAATATTTTAATTTTCAGTTCCTTTATGGGCAGGTTTCTTAAGTATGTGGAAAGGTTATAATACCACTTGTACTTTATTTGATTACTAGCCGCCTTCAGCGACCAGCTTGTTTGCCGGGAATATAATTTCAATTGAATCTCTTATGCATTATTTGATATTCATGGTTCCCGTAACAATTTTAAATTTCAAATTGCGATAGACATTTAAATCATGTTCTCTCAGTAGCTTTGTATCTGTCCTGTTCGTTGTCTGCATGAACATCCCTAATGGAGTCAAGTGACTGGTGTGTCATGCAGCATCAAATTGCACATTGTTGGCATCAACTTCACTCTTGCAAAGTATGCATTTGATTTTAACTTTAAAATGGTGCGGCACAATTTACTTCCAGCCGCATGTTAGCTGAATGAAAATATGCTGATTAAAACATAGCATTAAACATTATGATATCACCTTAGCTTTAAACAAACAACTTTGTTAAACAATGAAAATGGTTTGAACTGCGTTGCAGCGTATTATTGCAGCATTGTATTAAAAAGTATTGTTTTAAATTATGCCAAAAAATATTTTAAAAATATATTTAAATTAAAGAAAAAGTCGTATGGCAACTTAATTAATATCATTCAAAAAGTAATTTTTTGCAGTTTCAGAAGGCGTAAAAATGATTTTTGTGCTGTAATTTGTTCGTAAGTTATTAAGGAAAAACGCCTAAATTTTGTTTAATTTTTAAATAATTAAAATTTCAAAAAAATGGCTCCGAGGTGCACATTCCCACCCTCCAAAATATGTTTGTGCCAAATTTCGTAGCTCTAGGTCCAGTGGTCTGCCCTGTAGAGCGTCAATACACGCATTCTCCTTTATTATTGGTAGATATATTCTGATATGCCCAAATATTATGTTCTATAGCTTAGCAGATTAATTCTGTTGAAGTTAACAGTAAAAATATTTGTTAATTTTAGATGACGGAGGTCGTTATACATTTATTAAGCAACCTGAAATATGTCTGTGGAATCTTCAGAAATTTGCAGAATCCATTCAGCATGCTTTACCACTAGGTGTTTCTACCCCAATACTGGAACTTTATGAAGAAGAATTTCAAAAAACTTATCTAACTAAAATGAGATCCAAAGTGATTATGCATTTTTCCCCCTTTTGTATTCTAAATGATTATGTCGTTTCTGAACTGAATTTTTAAATGTACAAATGATAAACTTTACATAAAAGTGTTTTTAATGGCTTGTAGTTGTTTTTGAAACATACATTAATGTTCAAGCATATGAAAATTAATTAAAACTAAATGGTCATCTGTTGTTTTTACTTAGTATTGTAACTAATGCAGACCTTTGTGATTTAATACTCTGTCATATATTTTATCTAATAGAAATTTTAGTTTGCTACTAATATCTTCTTGCTCAATTGTCCAGATTTTAAAAAACTCAAAAAATGATAGTTTTTTATAATGATATTTGGTTGTTGGCATGTGGAATTAAGAAGTTTAAGCCGTTGTATTTTAGCTTTTGACCGATTAAATTGAATGATTAATTTCATATTCTGAAATTTCAATTTTCAGCTCTCTTTGCATGACACTATTATACAGATTTATAGTGTAATTTTATTCTTATTTATAAACAAATATTAATGTATTGCAGCTTTTGATAACACTCAGACAGTAAACATAATATTTACAGCATCACATATTTTCTCTTTTTACTTTCCATTTATGTTTCTATATTTGCTACAGGAGATTGATTGTGTACCTGTAATCTGTGATCAACTGACAAAGTCTTGTCGATTGAAAGGACTAAAATATTTGTCAAGAAGTGCTCCAATCATATCTTCTTTTTACCTAAAGCAGAATAGAATCAGCTGAACTTAGGTTCAAACAAAGATTCCCTCTCTGGTCTCACAGGTTGGCAAGAGGCATCAGGAGTAAAATTTTATAGACACTTTCCGAATGTGCATTGGCTGGCAGTGATAGGAGGAATGCTGTTAACCCTATTGATCGGGACCATCAAATCGCTCTCAAACAGACTAGCATCCTCAGTGTCACTCTGAAATTTCCACCCCTTTAATGGGATTGATTTCATACCACAAGTGGCTTTCATGAACAACGTTAGGTCATAGCCTTAGGATGTGTTTGGGGAAGGGGATTTCTTACCTGGACATTGCGAGCTTGCCATGTGGTTTTTGGGGAGGAATGCGTTCCCCACATCTTAGTAGAGGTTCAGACAAGTTCCTGTTTATGTACCTATTCTACATGCTCAAAGGTTGGAGGTTAATCAGATTGGCTATTTATATATACAGAAGAATGTCGATAATGTATTATAGCGTGCCTGACTCTGGTCAGTCATTCTAGTGTTGCTTGGCATTGAACTATGAGATATTCAAGAACATTTTAAATGTGCACTCTCTACCATAAATGTCATCCTGTAATTTCCTTATTAACAGTTCAGGTATAATGGGCCTGAGAGATGACCAGTTGGATGCTATTGAAAGTGATTGTTTGTATTTCGAGCCTTGCATGTTAACACTGTCTGTACTCTTGTTGTAATTGTCCTTTGTCCACTGTTGGGCTTCTAGAGAAGGTAGCCCATCTTTACTATCTTCCATGTATGTGGCTGATACCATGCTTCTTCCCACCCAAAAAGTTTGTTTCCACACTGTAGCTCAGCTAAGCACTGTCAAGAGTAGTACTTTTTTAATCTCTGAGATTTGTGCATCTTCTCAGAAATATGGCTACATTGACGAATGCCTTTTCATGCCACGTTTGATCATACAGCAACGAGAATTATTTTGGATGGACATGAGGCAAGCTAATTGTCATCAAATGTTATAGAGGACCATCTGTCTTTCACCATCTGAGGTGAGCATTGGACAAGTGACAGGAGCCAGCATAAGCTTTTAGATGGGTTCTGGATTATTTTGCAACCGCACCAAACATGTCGAGGGGTGAGTGATTGGTTCAGGCGAGGGGAACATCAAACAATTGCTACAAAAAAACAAGGTTGAGTTAGATTTTATAAAAACTAGTGAGTAAATAAGAATTCAAGATTGGCTTCTATGTGATTAAAACTTAGAGTTGCTATCAACTGCTGTTTTTGCTTCGGGATATCTGCCAGCATGGGGATATAACGTCTTATGCGATAAAGTTGTTAAAATCCTAAAGTAAAAAAAAAATATTATGAATCTTGGAGGAAGTAGATCTTTCCAGGAGGGAAATCAGTAAAGGGATCGAAAGAATTGACAAATAGTATTGGATATGAAGGTTTAGCTGTGCTTGACCTATTCCAGGAACAGTATGTGCTAAGTGTACATGTAAAATAATTTACTTTTTAAAGATTATTTCCGGATATGACAGATTTTGAATACCTAAATTTAAATAATGCAAATGAACTGTAATTGATTGATGCATGGTAACTTTGATAGGTTTTAACATATTCTAAGCATCACATCTCAAGGAAATTAAATTATCATAATTAAATGCTATGCTGATAGTTTTTTTTTTTGTAAAATGAAATAATTTTTTCACCATGAATTATTTTGTTTCCAAGTTTTTTACCTTTGTAGACATATATAATGATTACAAGATATGGATTAATGAATTCACATTTGTATAACAAAGAGATTGAGCTTTTTGCTGGTTTAATTGAACTCTGATCCCTGAAGATGAGTAAGTATTTTGAAGGGCTTATCTGCTCCTTTTATGAATAAATTCTAATTCATAACTAGTCTGTTAATATTTATTTTTACCAAGTTTTAGTAACTAATGTATTTTCTTTCACAACATTCATTATTTTAGCTTTATTATTTAGTATATGTTTATATTGCTATTGTTTCATGCTCTAGCTATCTAAATGAATCAGTTTATATGTATATAGAATACTTTGAATAGGTTTGAAAGGAAATGTAACTGTTTATAGAGACATGCATCAAATTTTAGTAATACTTGAAGGTTTTTTTAAATATATAATATTCCATTTTATCATTACCATTTGCAACACACTGTTTATTTATTTTAAAGGTAAATTCTTTTCTTTATTGTGACTTGGTTATAAATCCAGTTACACATTCTTAATATTTTATTTTCTAAAAAAATGGCTAATTTAAAAAGTATTTGTAAATATTATTATATCTCTGGCTTTTGTAAGCATTACTATCACTTGATAGTTCATATATCTTTTTGTATGATTATTTTTTATTGACTGAGTAGAAGCTTTCAGAATGCAGAAGATACTCTAATTGTTAGATCAGTGTGGAATTTCTTAGATCTAATGTTGTTTTCACCCAGATATGTTGATACGAATTCCTGAAAACAGGTTGACAAAATGATATTTTTCTATGTAGATGGTTATGTGTACTGATTTCTAGTAAAATGAATTCCTGTAATTTCCTTTTTTGTACTCTGATAAGGAAGGGAATCTTCAGAATGCACATAAATTCACTAAATCTTTATTATCATGTTTTATATAGCTTTACATTTACAATTAAATTGTGTCTATTTGTTTTCGATCATTTAATTTGACAACTGGGCTTTAAAATTTTTGATCAGAAGTTTCTGTGAGATTTTTCAGGAAACTTGATTCAGGGAACTATTTATACAATGGAAAATTCAGGTGCTGATTTTAAATAGCTTGAGCTTTGATACTTGTGCATTTATTCACTCGATAGAACAAGACTTTCAGTTCTTGATCTTTGCAACAAACAAAAATAATTGAAAACTATTACCACTTTGAAGTTCTGATTTGTCTACATGCCCGAATTTAAATTACGAGTGTATGTTACTTTTCTCATTTTCATTTTATAATTTCAAGCTATTAAATTTAGTTTTCTGTAGTTTTCTTTGATGCAATGAACCAGTGGTACAATATTAATGAATGCTACTGGAATCAAAAACATGCCAGTCTGTCAGGTAAAGTCTTGAATACCAGTATTATAAGTATTTATACTTCAGATTGCTAGTGTTAAAGCATTTATTTAAATGAATTTAACATAATCAAACAAAATTATGTGTTTAATATGTATGTAAATTTTATATCGAAGTTTTTGGGTTGACTTTTCCAATAACATAAAGCTTACTGTACAGAGAATCTTCTGGTCTTTATGAATTCTTTTGAATATTATAGATTTTGTGATATGCCACTGACTATTCATTTCAGCCAGAAAGGAAGATGAAACCCTCCTACCAGCTCCTCCTACTTTTGGCTGATTTAATTAAGTATAAGAAAGTTCATTTAGTTTCTAGAACGAACCATAACAACTTTTATATTAATGGTATGCACTATTGAATTTTCTTTGTATTTTACAGGTAAAGGAGTTTAAGATGAAATTTTTCACCCCTCCACCCTTTGAGCTGTGTCCACTAAGCATCCTCAGCAAGTCAGATTTTCACCATTCTGCATATATCATGCAGCGGTTAAAGGAAATAAAATTACCCACGGATTTTCAATGTTCACAAGATAGAACATGGGAAGTCTATCTATATATAACTAATAAATAAGAAAATCATAACAGAAATTTAATAAAGCATCCTTTGACTTATTGGTATGTTACTAATCTTAATCAAACTCCCCACCTCAACTTGGATATTTCGTAAACAAGCATCCTGACCTTACACCTGCTCTGTTCAGACTACTTCATTGTCACCTGTGGCTGTCATCCTCAGATTTTAGCATTGTAATATTTCTAATTATTTGGTATTTCTTTTTTCAATTCTTGATTATCAGACTGCTCTAGGACGAAGGTAGTGTTTTTAGCTTTATGCGTTTGCAGAAAGACATGATTTCTCTGATTCTTTTAGGATCGTATAGATTTCACTTACTTACCCCTGGTGAGCATCTATTCACTTTTACCTTAACTGCAGTCTTTCCATTTAAGTTGTAACATACTGATGGATTTCTTGACATTGATATATATCTGTATATATATACTTATAAACTTTTTAACAAGTGGGTGGTTTGGAGTTCTTGGGTGTAGAAGATCTGCAGAAATTTTCCGGAATTCATGTCATGAGAATCCATTGCAATAGGTAGACCTAGCTGAATCTCATAAAATACTTCTTAGTACACTAATCAAAATATGTTTCTAAAAAATCAATTTGTATGAGCATATTATTTGATTTAGATAGGACAGAGAAATTTTTCCTTATTGTGAGTCACACAACATCTTAGCTATAGCAAATGGCAGTCAGGAATTCATTGAACAGCTGGACGAGCAGTTCGCTAAAAAAAGAGTTTTTCTCGATTGCAGAAAGTTGGGGGTGATTTAGAGGTAAACCAAAACTTTTCTTTTCTATAATGAAACCTTCTTTCAATGGTTGAACAGTTTGTTTTATGCTAACCTTTTAAAGAGTAGTAATGGTATATTAAAATATCCTTGGAATTGTGATTGACTTAAAAAAAGAAATTCATTTAGCCTATTAGATAAAAATGAATTTGATTGGGTAACAATTAATTAACAACTTGAGACATTTCGAAACTGTAGAAATGACTCCTCGGGCTATGTCAAAAATAAAAATTTCACTGTTGCAATTGCTGTAACACAACACATTGTTTTTATTTCCTTTCCAATTTTTATTTTTATTAATTTTTAATCTTAGTTAATATGCTTTTTTATGTGAATTTTAGTTTTCTAAATAAAAAAAAATAAATAAATGAAATCAAATAGAACAAACTGATTTATTTTAATTTTTTGATTAATTTTTTATGATTTTGTGAATAATTTTTATTTACATTTTTTATTCTTTTGTGTGTGGGCATATTAGGGCATGACAGAAGAAAGTAAAATTGCAAATGATCAACGGATATGGGATAAATGGCTAAATAAATACAAGATAAGATTAGAAAAAGATATAGAAGCTTATGCTGGTGATGCTATAAATTACAACAAAGAAAGAATAAATGTCATGAAGACTAACAATCCCAGGTATGCATAGTTCTTTTTCTCACATTTTGATTTAATATTTAAATGGTGAATATTCTTGGAAATATTTATAAGTAATCTTAAAATAGGTTTTTTTTTATAAAAATTGAATAAATGTATTATAATTTCATGTGCTAAGCAAATGTCAATTTATTTTCTAAAGTTCAAAGCTGGACATATACAAGTGCTCCTCTCCATGCAGATTTGGCCACTCCATGCTAAAACGTGTTGTCATTGCGAGAAACCAATGAGTATTGGAGCAATGTGGTCAAAAGTTTGGATTTCCAACCATTCTGGATATCCAAGAGCCCATTTGGACTGTTGAGCCATAGATACTAAAACGTGACCAGTGTAGATATGTGGGGGAGGCTATCTCACTTTAGAGAAATTGGAGCAAGTGTTGTTTGTGTTTTGAAGGTGTGGAGAGAAATAGGTCCATTAGGGTATTGGAGTGCCCCTTAGTGGATGGGTTTGTACTTTGATCTGAGCAGCCGTGTATGACCTACCTAAATTGATGGACTGAAATATGGAATAGTGTGGATCTGCCACTATGCCAAATGCATGTAGTGGAGCAATGGTAAATGATGGGCTTAAGATAAAGAAAATATTACTTATTATTTTAAACAAGTTCATGTATGTCGAAATAAACTATTTTATATTCTCTCATATTTACAAATTTCTAATTTTTTGACTGTATATCTTTCCTGAATTTATAGGTTTATTTTGCGTAACTACATTGCTCAGGAAGCTATTGAGAAAGCTGAAAATGGAGATTACTCTTCGGTGAGGAGATTGGTTAAATTATTGGAAAAGCCATATGACCAGTGTTACACAGAGGCAATAAACGAAGAGACAGTTAATATGCGAACTGAAGAAGGTAAATATGAATTACGCTTTATCTTTCAGTGAAGTGATTATTGAAAGGTTAAGTAAATTTTCGTCATAACTGAAATTCATTTTTTTATTTTATTTTTTTATATATATAATTTCCTTATTTTTAATGTGTGATATGCAATAGCTGAGTATCAAAACTTTTAGTTCTTCCTGATGTTGAATGATTTTATGAGGTGAAATCTTTGTTCTAATTTTGTTAAATAAGTTTTCAATAATTTAAAATCTTAACTCTATGCATGTATTTAAATTAAATTGTGTGGCATATGTGAGTGTATGCTAAATGAGATGTTGACATTTTTTTCATATTATTTGTATCCATTGAAAACTGAATGATGATATTTCTTATAAGAAGAGTTCTAAGTTAATGTAGATCAAGTCCGTGAGATTCATTTCTGAGAAAACTGCTCTCAAAATTTATCAGCTGCATTTAAAATAACAGTGGACATTTAATTGTTCTTGCTGTCTGGTGGATACAAATTGAACTATGGACTTGAATCATTATTACTCAGAAAATACAACGTTTCTACACTATCATGGCAATGCATGTGCAAAAAGGGTGAAACACGGACTTGCTTCAATTTAACTCTGGACCCTCCATGTATCTGTAGCTTTCTATTAAACAGCTGTGCCACCATAGCTATCCAATTCGCAATTCCATATCAGAAGGGTCCATCACTCTGGAATGGCTAAATGAGCATAATGATTAACACTAATGCGCGATAACTAACTGAAGAACATATAAAGGAGAGTGACCTACCATATACACATAACTGGAACGTAACTGAATCAAAACATATACTGATTATGCATGATAATGTTAACATTTTTATAGTGCATTACATCAAAAGTGAAAGTAGAAGTATTTCCTACCAATAAGAATAGAATGGAAAATGAATTTCACATGCATTAGCAAAGAAACAAACTACAATAACAAATATATATGACGTGTTATGATCATTGTTGGGTGTATAGAGGTACAGGATAAGAATTCCACTTTAGAACTAAAGAAAAACTTGGTTTATTTTCATGATAAAGCATTTTATTTGATGAGAGAAGATTTTATTTGAACATCTTGGATGTGATTTAACATCTCAGATGTATTCCATCCATGACCCATTATCACCAGCTGTGAGCTCTAAAGCAGAAAAAATAAAGATAGTGATGCATCTGCACTTTAAATACAATTGAAATGGGAATTCCCTGAATTGGGGAATGCGTGAAACAGTGAAGATTCTTGTGACTCATTAAGTTAAAGTAGAAGTGCTTTTATTTTAGAATTTAAGTAGAAATACTGTGTTTATGTTTTAAAATGAAGTGCTGTACGAAAAAAAGATTTATTTTAAAGATGGGAAAAAATTTGTTGCATACATACATACGTGCATACGCATGCACTTCTTGTAATAAATACATCAAATGTAAATGAAGAATGAAAAGAACGCAATGTTTTTCAGTAAAAGTGTTTAGATCCTCATCAGGGGAAGTAAAATTCATACTCTGTCGATTTTTTTTTTTTTGCTTTTTTTACATTTTGTTGATTATTAATATTTATTTTGATTATGTATCTTATGCTTTTTTCTGATATGATTGTTTCTTTTATATATATATATATATATTGTTTTTTAGGTGTTAGGAAAAGTTCATCATAAAACACATTAAGTGTCAGTCATAAAAAATTGTATTTAATCATAATATGTACATAATATTTAGCTAAGTGGAATTTGAAAATTTTTATTTCAAATTATTCATTATTTTGTGAAGTTTAATATTCAAATGTTATGGGAATTAACTATTTAAATTTTTGACACTCTTTCAGTATTGCTTTATTATATCATCAAAATCATTAGCTTGGCTCACAAAATTTTATTCATCATATTTAGAATTTTCATCTACTCTTAATCGGTTTGTCTACATCTTTAAATGCCTATGTTTTTCACTCTATATAGATGCATGACTCTATATATACTGGCTTATATAAGTTAAGGTACAGTTTATTTTTTATGTCTTAATTTGCAACCAAATGAATATGAAAATTCGAATAATTTTGCATTAAACATTTGTTTATTGAATTTTAGCAACAAGCATAATTTAGAATTAAATTCTTACATCTTTTTACAAAATTCCACTGTTGAAGAACGATAATAAATGAAAGATACCTGTTAAAAAATAAATAAATGAGTTTTAATAAGGAATGTGCCCTCCCCTAGCTGAAATGAATTGATGGTATCAGTTTTCCATACTTTCAATTAAATTGTCAGATACTGAAGTGGAAAGCAAAGACCATTCATGGCCAACCTGGAACAGGTCTTCTTGAAACTGAATTTTTTTATTGGAACTGATCCCAGAGTCTTTGGAGACCACACTGCGAGACACATTAAGCCTTCTAGCAGCATCCACTTGTATTGAACCCATTTCCATCCAACCAATCGCCTGTCATCATAACAAATAGAATAAATTACTTCTCTGAGGCATTACCGACAATATCTTCATAGATAAAATTGAAGCCTTGCAAGCATTCATTGAGATTTTTCACAAATTATGAAGGCATGATATTCACAGTTTTCTCTGCCTTCTACGAAATACAACTTTTTTTAAAAAAATAAGTAGTTGGTATACTTTAATTTAATTAATATTACCGAACATCCTTCCTATAAACCATATTTGTTACCTTTATGTGCATTCATTTAACGATGAACTTCAAAAAACAACTTGTACCTTAACTTTTGGAGGCCAGTGTATATATATCTCAGTAGAAATTATTTTAGCACCATTAAAATTATTTCTGAGAAATTTAATTACCATTAAGTTTCTTTATTCTCAAATTTTATTAATTTTTAGATTATGTTATTTTAAAATATTCCCATGAAATGCTTTACAATCAGTTGCAAAATGTGATTAATAAAAATATATCCCCCCTCCCCAGATTCTTGTTCAGCCGCAGAGTCAAGTGAAGCTTCAACTGATTCACTGTGCCATGATATCTATGATAAACCTCCTAGCTCAGCCTTTTCCCTTAGAGTCACCTGATCTTCGTAATTGTCACTGATTTGTGATGATCAGTGACAAGAGTGAGTTATGTATATATATATATTCCAAGAACTTTAAGAATGTGTATGTTTATATTTTTTTGTTGTATGTATGTATGTTTATATTCAATATCATTCTTATCTGGCCTTTGTTGCTAAAAATCCCATCTCATCACATCTCAATCAATCAATCATTCTTATCAATTTAATTTATAGTACAGTTGAACTTCGATTATCCAACCTGATTGGGACTGTAAACACCTCAGATAAACGAAGACTCGGTTAATAGAGACTACATTTTAAATTATGACTTTTTTTCTTTTGACAAAGTTTTCCAAAATTGTTTATTGAAAATCATAAAAATAAAAGCCTGCAAGTTCTACCTCATACAGTAAAAGCTTAACTAACCGGCATGCTCGGGAATCTCCGATTTCCGGATACCCGAAAAGTCCGGATAGTTGAGTGTGACAGGGAAAGTGGGGGGTGGATTGTAGCCTTTTTTTTTAAAAAGATTTTTTCGGCCAAATAATTTGTTTTTGTCATTTTGAAATGTGCATTAAATATAATTTTTAAGAATACTTCTGTATCTTCCATAACATTGTATTTACATATTATATAATGAAGATTTTAATTTAACATTGGTGATTTAAAAAAAAAAAATGACCTGTAGCCGAATTTTTAGAGTAAATATATAGATTGTAAAAATATAAAAAATAGCCGACAAAACTGAAAAATATTCTACTCAGAAAGCATAATAGAACTCTTTTAAGTGATCATAAACAAATCCTAAATTGAATATCAAAACTAATTATCTTTTAGAAGATAGCAAGGGTTATTGCGCAATACACGCGCCTCCAATTCTCCCTCGCGTGATATTACGTAATCGGAATCAACATCTGCCGGTATTTGGAGGGTAAATAAATAAAGGAAAAGAAAGAGACTTACTAATCTGGAGTCACCCCCATGACCTTTTTTTTTTAATCGATTCTGTCCCTTTACCTTTTTTTGTCGAATTCGTTTCTAGGTCTTGCTTTTCAGCGAAAGGTGAGGACTTTTATTTTTTGGTTTTTACTTTTGAACCCCCCCCCATAAAGCAAGTCTGTGTACGTCACAGTACTGTATATTGCTTTTTTGTCCTTCTACGCCCCTTCGTGCGGAGCGAATGTTGCATTTTAGAAATAAATTGCCCGCATGAATGGAATGAGGAGTGCGTGTGCGTGCTAAATTTTGGCACACAGATGTAAAATTTTTAGAAAAACTCATTTTCTAATTTTTCCGGTTAGTTGAGCTTTCCGGATACTTGAATGCCGGATAATCGAGAGTTTACTGTATTATAATTTTAACCAACTCTTTTGTTAGTTTTCAGACTTCTTAATCTTTCTCAAATTCTTTTTTGAAACATTAATTAGTTTTGATAAGAGGATGCACGAATATTATTGACTAGAAGATTTGAGCCCGTCTAAGACGGGCTTTTCGTTTGCTGATAATATCTCGGATCTGATTGTCACAGATTTACAAATGAAAGTTGTTGAAGAAAATCTGATGCAGATTGCCAGAGTGCTTAAGAAATTTTTTAAAAAACATGAAAAACAGAACTGATGAATCAATTGACACTAACTTTCGTTTTTTGTTTTTTTCCGAGGAAAATAATGTTAAATCCACTAACAGAAAAAAATGCGTTGCCAAATATAAAATAAAAAAGAAGGCTGAATTGATGAAAGCAAACCTTAAATTAAAAGAAGCATTTAGTGTAAGAACGGTTAAATATATAAAAAAATATATTAAATTTTTCCAAAATTGAGTACGAAAGAAAGTAAACCGCATCACTTCTATTTAATATTAATGGAGTTGCATGTCCGTGGATGAATCAACATGTAATAAAGAAAGAGAATACAGTGTTTCCTCAGAGAAAAAAAGCAAGCAAAAAATGCTGAGAGATTATATTAATAAAAGATTCCAAACAGTATCTCCATGTGTATGCTAATTTGCATACGTCGACAGAAAGAATTCCCCCTCTTTGGCACGTAGCCAAAACAAACCACGTGACAGTATTACTTCCATCTCTGGCTTTTTATGTATATTAATTTTTGCTGTTACCTTTGCATTTTCTCATTGATTCTTTTAAGATGTTCTCAAAAGAATATTTCCCCTTGCTCAATAAAATGAAACTTCCCGACACACATTGCCATTTTTTCCATGAAAGTGCATGGAATTCCTTACATTGCTATTGAAGTGCTTAAGAATGGAACTGTGTTTTCATTTTTTCTTTCTCTAAATAACTTGTCGGGTTATAGATCACCTCCTGATAATGGCATTTTACATGCCTTCACATCACGAAAATCGGCTCCAATGCCAACTTTGACACCCTTTTCTGAAAAATTCATTGACTTTGTTTTAAAAAATGAGCCAGCTTGGTTGATAGAGGCCAGGTAATCAAGGCTGTACTGTATATTATATTTGTAATTCAGTATCATCTGTTATAAGCTGTTTTCTGCAAGAATTGTTTTCTCATTATTCTTTTGCTAATTTTCGACCGTTGGATCATGTGTTATTTTGAATTAGTTAATTTAGAGTTGAATTGAGTAACTTAATGTCTTTGCGACAGTTCTTTGAGTGATGGATTTTCTTTTAAAATAAGAGATCTTATCTTAGAAATGTTTGTTGAAGTTTATTTCTTTTTTGGATAATTATTTGGGATTCTTTTTACAATAACTGCAATTTTTTGCATGTTTGCTCTTAGTAATAATGAACACATTCTGCCTTTTTAGATAAACTTATTCCATGATGTTTATATCATTCTTGGAATAGGAATATTTCTCTTCAGAAAGAGTGGGGAAAAAGGCTTTTTCTCTATAGTTTATTTACTGATACCATTTTTTGATACGAGATGATAATATGAAGTTTCAGCAAATGATTACCACAAAAATTAAACTGCTTTAAATCAAATGATTGTTTATATATTCCATTAAAAACGTTCAAACATGTCCTATTTTTTTAAAACAATTGTCTCATTTTTAAAATTATAGTAATTGAAAATAGTGCTGTTCAAAGTCTTTAACAAGGATAATATGTTTGTAGAAGTTTTTTCTAAATTGAATAAGGTTAAAAATTTGTATAAGCTTCCATATCTTTATCAGACAGTTTTATGGTTATTATATTTTATTTGAGTTTTCTGATCTTAAAATATAAAGTAATTAATAATTACTAGTAATAATAATTACTAGTTAATATTTTTTAGTACATGATATTTTAATGTTTGTATTTCGATTTAAATTTTTGATTACTAAAAATCATGACGAAATATTGTTGAATTTTTATTTTTCTTATTTCAAAACTTTTTTCTTTCTTTCCAGACATTCATCTTTGATCATTTTCAAAAGTCATAAAACTTAGATCTCTAATAATGATGGTGGCAGTTTTAAATCCAGAAATGGAAGAATGCTTACCTGATGAGATAGAGATCTTAACACCTGCTTTTGATTGTGGGGAAAATAAAGAGCTTGTGAAACTTACATGTGATTCTTTTGGTATAAAAATAGTTACTATATAAATGTTATCTTAGTACTTTTCTGCAAGATATTGTTCCAATTTAACTATTATAAGTTGTTATATTACTCTAATTTTTTTTTTAAAAAAAATGCAACAATAAAGATTTTTATTTGATGTTTATGTGTTTGTTAAATTTTAACATGCTTTATCTCTTATTAATTCAGTAAGTAGCAACAGTATTTTCATCAAAATGTTCATTCTAAAAAAGTCATTCAAACAAACTTTTTTTTTGAACTTGAAATTCTTATCAACTCATTATTATTATTTTATTTATTTATTATTATAAAGTAGAATGTAAATTTTGTAATGGGTTATTTAAATATCAATAAAATTTGTTATTCTGATAGTTGTTTTAAAATTTTTTTGTGCCTTTTGAGATAGTAAAGCTATGGAAAATTAAGTTTAAATATAAATGGTACTTGGAAATGCTCCTTTACTAAAGAATTCAATTTTGTGTGGTTGTTAAAATCTCTATCAGTACCAAAAAGAAAATAAAAAATAGAACATAAGCATTTTTTTAGTGATTTAATTATTAATAATTTTCTATTTGCAATAAATTGCTTTATTTTAAAGTAATTTGTTAATTCAAATAAGTTATATGTTAAAGAGAGAAGCATCACACATTTATGGTGCATTTAAATTTTCTGGCATAAAAATTAAACTCGGTACTAAGCACTGTAAAAGTCTACAATCATAATCATAGATTTTCACTCTGTTTTTTATTTGTAGAAAGAAACAGTACCTAATGTATTTCTTTTTAGATACCATTTTCACTTCCAAAGGTATCCATTTTTTTTCAAAAAACATCCTTACTCTATCCGAAAGAGATTGGGGATATTCATAATATAGATTCATCCTCAAACTTTTATGAATTAAAATTATCTGTTGGGTTTGGTTGTACAAACAATATGAAATGAAATATTATTTCTTCACAGGGTAATATCTTTTTATTTTCTAGTATGTGAAGTATACAAAGAGAAAATATTGTAACTGTCAAAAAATTTGACCTCGAGATATTGATGAATCTCTATGTTCCTCCAACACAATTTTGGAATTATATCTGACACTCTGTCTGTGAACAGGAATAATCAGAATCGGATTGAAGTAGAGATATGAAATATGGGATCGGGTACACCTGTCATCAAATTTGTAGGTTTCCATCAAATTTTGGATGAAATCGGTCAAAAAGAAGTCTGCTTGTCTGTCCATGATTATGCGGACATGATAACAGAAGAAGCAAAGAGCTGGAAGGATAAAATTTGGTACATAGTTTTATCATCATAATTGTTGATGTGTTTCAAATTTTGGACCAAATCCATCAACCGTCTGTTGGTCTTTGCATTTGTGTGTATGTTAGGATGATAACTGAAAAATGCAAGGGCTTAGATAAATGCAATGCGATCTATTGACCAAAATTGTATATATGTATCAAATTTTTGGGCCAATCAATTGAAAGGAAGTCTAAACTGCTCATTCGATTTTCTTCATTATACTACCAAACAGAAATCGCGCCATATTGTGTAATTTAAACCGGCCATTCACAACCGTTCCCCTCCATGCAAATGGCATGGTGGCGCACCACCCCATTTTTCAGCCCATCTATTTAGGCTGGTCACTCACGACAGCTCTGTGTAACGCAAATCCAGTCACTCCGATCCTCGATCACAGCCTTCTCCAATTTCCTCAGTGAACAATGCACCCCAAGTCGCTCCCCCCACGTACAGTTCCTAGTCCAACTGGAGCGGTGGATATTCTACCATCGACTCCATTTCTGATAGTTTTTTTCATTTATGACTGGGTGATGTCTTTCCTTCCCCTTACGGTACATTCCGGGAAGTAGATTCTTATAAGGAGAACCAAAAAGAAGTTGCTATATTGTGTGTAAGTATACGAGAAAGTTGAGGAGAAAACACTTATGCTGATTTTATCCAAAATTTCAATACTATTTAGGCTACATTCACATTTACAAATTTAGGAGTACAAAAAAGTACCCAATGAAATTTTATTTATTCTCAATGTAATCTCTTTTAGCCCCTAATTTCAGTTACATTTTTATTAATTGTTCTCACGACAGTATTATTTTTATTCACAATTTCATTACTCTGTGTCTTAATGTGGAAAGCCGAGGGACGAAGTTAAAAGTTAAAAATTTCCCATTGTCCTTATTTTGATAAGTTTTAATTATTGAATTGGCCAAGTATTCTATTACGTTTTTGATACGAATCAAGGACCTAGGGGGCACCTCAAACCAGTACATTATATCAGGAAGTGCAATTACAAAATAGCTTTTTATGCTTATTTTAGCCCCAAAATATGGAAATCGATAAGAAAGAACTCAAACCATTTTTTAATGTTGGTTTAAGTGAATGTGGCATTTGTCATTTCTATTATTCTGTTACGTTTATTAATTTCGTATTCACATATCGCTTTCGTGAGCAACAAACAACTGTTCTTAAAAATTCCAGATTTAAGACTTGCAAAATGGTCTAATGATACATATTATATACTTTTGAAAGTTACATTTTCAGAATAGATAATTTTAGTTTCTATTGTGCGAAGCGAAGGTTACACAAACAATGCCTTATAATCTTCAAAAATTTGACCTCGAGGTTTTGATATATCTCTACGTTTTAAGCCTCTACGTGTCCATTTTGACGTAGACTTACGTCCCTCCATAGTGGTCTAATGGTGTGTCTAGAAAGGAAAAAATTATGACGGTTTTCGTGCTCAAGTTAAACGCTTACAGCTTCGCAACCAAATAACATAGAGAGTTGGTTTTAGTTTCATTTAACAGAGAAAGGTGGACATCGAAGATCCCAAAAAGAATTTTTGAATTTGGAATAACGGTTTAGTCACAGTCGAGCTGCAAACTTCGAAATCATGTTCAAAATCAAAGTTGAAAGTTCGTGTCAATCATCAAATTCCAACTATGACAACTACATCAAATTTAGAGTTTCAAAAACATTTAAGTGTTGTTGTTTATGATCCAGATGAATCCCATCTAACCAGGAAACTTTGTGTGAGTGTGTGTATCTACTATATCGTCAAATAATGCAACAGTTTCAGCAACAAAAGAATTCAAATTTCTTGTTGCTGAAATTTTGTTACAAAGATCACTTAACTTTGTTGAAAGTAATATCAGTGAATATTACTTTCAGAATAATCTATCCTATTAAAATTCGAAGGTAAACAAACATATGTATCTATGTCCTTCTATCTTTTCATGAACCACTGAATCCTGAAACTAGCCGTAAGTACCAAAAGATGGAAAATAATCCAAGGAATCCATTTCGACTATTTAAATTTCGAAATTGTAATTATTTAAAAAGATATTAATTAGGAACGTCAAAATGAATGAATTCACATGCTGCCATCTATTGGCAGCATGGTGAATTCATTCACGGCGGATTCTTTTTTCCCTATTATTAGTTTTCACATCTGGTGTTGCATTTTTTTATTTATTTAACGGAAGTTGGTATTTCTTTTTGAGCGAGCTTCTGTGTTTGGATTTATTAACAATGGAAAAAAATCATTTTCATGCTTTTTTCCCTTCTTTTTTTGTATTAAAGTGTTTAACTTCGTAACCTTTGTTAGGGAAAGTAAGTGACAATATTTGTTGATTGTAGAGAAAAACGGAGGCGGGGCATATGAAAATATATGGATCCCAAGGTCTCACGTGACCTCACTTCTCTCCGCCTGGGAATATCCTATTATTCGTGATAGCCGTGCAACGCTGGGCCACCAGCTAGTTCTCTTTTAAAAACTGTTAGAACTGAAACATCTGCTAACTTTTCATCAGCAAAGTCTGGTACTTTTACTAATTAATCCAAAAAGAATGATAAACAATTGTATCTCTCATTTTAGTTTCTATTATCAGCTGTTGATCATTTTAAACCAAACTCATTATTTTCTTTTTTTCATTTAGTTAAAATAACTCTCATTTTTAAACAGCAACAAATACATTATTATTCCTTTACTCATTGTATTAAAAAAGGATTGACATTTAAGCCACACATTTTATGCCAGATCTATGGTATATTATTGCATTTTTGATTTTTCTGATTCATTTTTTTAGCCTTTATATAATTTAAAAGGTTCATAAAACTAGATTTCTTTTTTTTTTATCTTACCTAATGCTCAATGTATATTCTATACATATTTATATTATGTAGAGAAATCATATTCCACAGCAGTGCCTGTATTTTATCTGAATAGAGTTAATTGAAAAATAAATACCCAGGTAAATACACTGGGTATTTACTCTTAAAAATAAATACCTGTGTATTTTACATCACTAGTCACAGTCGAGCTGCAAAGTTGGGGAAAATCACGAAGAATTTTACACAGATAAAGTCACATAGTCAGACTAGACTAATAGTCACTATAGACTATAGAGTTAATATTCACATAGAACTACTTTAGTCACAGTTGAGTAAGGAAAGTAAGTCTATGCCCCTCAATCCCAGCAGCCGTTTCGCAGAGACAGCCCACCGTCGAATCTACGAACACAATAACTCATACACGGAATGAGCTGGATGAAAGAAATTTGGTGTGTGGCTTAGACACCAAAATTATAGATTTCTGTCAAATTTTGAAAAATTCGTCTTGAAGTCTTTCTGTATGAATCGCGCGCATGTGAACAACATAACTCGACCAGAGGGAGTGGTCTCCCCTAAACTTTCTCGTATACTCCAACCAATGTGGAGAAAAAATAAGCTAAAAGGCAGCAAAGCGAACAAGCGTCCCTAACCGCAGTGGAGAAAAAAAGCTTGGAGGCGAAAGGCGTGGGTAGAAGCGGAAAGGATTAGCGCAAGTGAATCGCGCAATTACTCAATTTCGGCCTCGCGTCATTGTGTTATGAGAAAAGACAAATAGACGATTTGAACACCTTCTTTTCGATCCATTGAAATGAAAATTGGACACGGATCTCCAATTATTGTTAGCAGGCCTCATACCAATTTTTATTTATCAAAGCTTTAGGGTTTACGAGTTATAATGTTTAGAAGTATGCAATTATACAGACCGACATACAGTCAACCCTTTGACGGATTTGGCTGATAAAATTCATTGATACATTCCTGATGATAAAACTGTGTACCAAATTTTATCCATCTAGCTATTCAAGATTTTGAGTTATAGTGTTCACATGAACGCGGACAGACGGACTTCCTTAGACAGATTTTGTCCAAAATTTGATAGAAACCTACAAATGATGTGTCAAGATCACATACCAAATTTCATCCCCCGTAACTCTAATAGTTTTCGAGTTATCGTGTTCACAGACAGACATAACTCCAAAATTGTGTTTTTCGGACTCAGAGAGGTATAAAAATGTTAGATTCGTCAAAATCTCGAGTTCGAATTTTTTAACGATTACAATACTTTCTCTTTGTATACTTCGTATACGAGAAAGTAAAAGCACCATGAACTAGATATATGAAATTTGATGTATGGTTTTATTCAGTGGCGGACTGGGTCTGAAAATAGTGGTTGCCGGGAGTCAGTGAGGACCCACACATATCTACAATCATAATATATATATATAATTTTATATTTAATTTTTTTATATTTAATTATATTAATTTAAATCTTTAATATTTAATAATTATGTATTCAATTTAATTTTTTTTATTATATATCTAATTTTTCAGCGTCTTTAAAATAAATCCCTTTTAACACCCCTTAATTTTAATTTTCCACGTTTAAAACGTTTTCTACGTTAGCGAAATTATGATTAAAGTTATTTTATTTTAAATTCCGGAAGTTAAATATTTCGTATACGGTTTTAGCGACAAAGTATGAAGGAGGAATGATGCCCAATCTGTTGTTCCTGGCTCTTTCAACAGATGCAAATGGGCATCTGTTGAAAGAGCCAGGAACCTTTAAAACAAACTTATTTGGATGATTTAGAGTTTAGTAATTTGTACTGGAAATGTTTCAGTAATTCGTAACTAAACTGGTATCATTAAAAAGACATTTTTGAATTATAAGTAATTCAAAAATCATTTTGTTAGATAGTATTTTTTGAAAATATTGCGAGAAAACGCCAAAATCTTGCTTAATTTTTAAGTAACTGAAATTTTAATTTACTTTTGAACTTTAAAAAGTTGACAATTATTTTCCTCTTTTTTTGAAGAGCATGTGTGCCAAATTTCATAAAGATCGAGTAAAACTATAGATCTGTACAAAATACATCCTTATAATGTAAAAAACTTCTTTTGTTGTATTAAAATGCAGTCCATTTTCATTGTTTCGCCAGTTTTTTTTTTTTTTTTTTTTCTTTTTTAAGTCCAGTCTTTTTCTTTCTTTCTTCGTTACTTCAAATAAATTTAGTTTTTGATAGATTTTCTATGTTATTTTAATAAATTTACTTTTTAACGATGACATTAAGCTCATCTTTCCACTTAAGGCAAGATAATCTTCCTGGAGATTATGCAATTCATTTATTTGATATGAGGAGGTTAAATTTTCACTTTATAATAAGCTTAATAATGTGCAATAATTGTAGATTATAATTATGCAAAATTTCAAAAAATAATCTTCATTGAATCTCGTGTTTTTTAGACTTTTTTAACAGTGGATTGTAAAGACTTATGTCATTGGTTTCACGAGACACAAAAACATACTGTATCAAAATTTATCTCCAAATGCTAATACATTTCCTATCTACTGTTTTTTTTTTCCTTCTTTTTTTCCTTTGCACATCTAATTTCTTTCTCAGTCTTTTGTAGCAATTAATGCTTTTAACTTAACAAAAATGAAATAAGTTGGCGAATTTAAAGTTTGTTAATATAATCAAATTAAGACAATTAATAAGATGGACGAGTCGGTTGGTAGCCGAATGCGGCTAGTGTTTAATACTATAAAAGCAATATAAAAATAGAGAAATGATAGTTTCAGCTTACCTCTTTTTTTTTCTTTCCTTTTGAAAGATACGCAACATATGTCTTTACTCTCTTACGACTGAAAACAGAAATAACACTTTTCTCACCAATTATTTTCCATGAAAGACAGACCAATAAGACTGAGGTCCTCTTTAAACGAAACCCCTTTACTCTTCTAAACGCAAACTCCCCCAAACGCATAAAGAAATTCGTGAGTGTCGTCTTTTCATAGATGTCATTTAGTGTCCTAGTCACAGTTTTAGCCAAGAAAACCTTTTCTTACAGGCGAGTTCCCTTGTTTGTAAGATTTATGACAGTAAAATTAAACTACAAAAAAGAAAGAAAAAAGCACCGCTTTTAGGCATTTCTCACAAGAACCGCACTCTTTCTGCAAAAAGGGATGCAATTCCTTCCGTCTTTCCGGGGGCTTCCGAAGTCAACAAAAACTCTTAAAGAGTATTGCGGCTGGACTTTGCACCGAAGAGCTACCCTGTTCCAATAGCCCGAGGATTTGTGCGATGGCTGCAACATTCTGGAGAAACATCTGTAAATGATCTGAAGGTCAAAGGAAGTGGACTGGACAGAAACCTCAGTACAGTTCCTACGGGCAGTTGTAATTGCGTATGCGTCTTGGGGCGGTATTCGACCACCCGCTGTTCGGCTGGTCGAATTACGACGGCAATAAATCCCCAAAACATGGGCCTTGGGTACAGGGCTATTTTATTTCATTGCTTTAGAAAAGCTTACTATAGAGAAAGAGATCTTTTTTTCTCTCCCACACTTTCTGGGGGCCCAAATTGTCTTCTGTTTAAGGGGCCCACTTGCCATCGGGCAAGCTGGCAACCTCGCCAGTCCGCCACTGGTTTTATTATCAGAATTATAGATCTTTATAAATTTTGAACCAAATTTGTCCACGTATTGACTGTCTATCGACGTATCTCTTCGTGCCTATGTGAACGCGTTAACTCTAAAGCGCAACCAGCTAGATGTCTGAATTTTAGGGTATGATTTTTAGTCCAAAGTTGTAGATCTGTTTCTTATTTCGGACGGAGTCAACAGGTTAGGAACTTCTTCTCTAGGCCAACGCTTCTCAGCCTTTGGGATGCGCCCCATTCAGGAGCGGATTAAGCTTGTTGGGGAGAAGTGGGTTAGCGCTGAATTTCTTGGGTCCACTGAAACATCACACATAGTATGTACTTGTACATTTCAACTTGTCAGTCGTTATATTTTGAAATAGCATCATTTCAAATACTTGTAATCATTATAATTGCATTTTTTAATAATAAATGTTAATTTTTTAAATTTTTATAATTATTTTAATTAATCTTTTTTGATAATTAACGCTTTGAATTCAACAATTTTATTTTTATATCTTAAATGTTATGGAAGGATTCGTTGCATAAAAGAAAACACAATTGGCTCTTTCTTAGGAAAATTATTTTGTGTATTATTACTATCCAAATAACTTTTACTTTATACACGGCATTTAATAAGTCATAAAGCTCTAATAGTGGTTCCATTCCATTCCATAACCCAGGAGGGTCAACTCAACCCAATGGTTGTAGAGTCTTTTGACGTTAATACTAAATAGGGTAAAGTCTGAATGATAAAAATAAATATTTCTTCAAAATTTCATATCGGGACCCTTTTTAACCAGCGCTCTTGGCACACATGGCCTTTAATCTGCCCCTAGCCCCCTTAGATTGGATACTAGAAAGAGCCAATTAGGAGCGCTACATTTTGCTATCCCTTTTTCTGCGGAACACAAAAAGTGCCTTATTTTGGAAGTATAATTGAAAGGGTGAACACTCCTTATTATTTCTTTAAGATATAGAACCAGTGTGGGGCAAGTGCCTTGGGCGCCATTACCAGGGGGGGGGGCGCAAAATTGAGGAATCAATTACTTACATATAAGAGAAAGTACTTTTTTTAACTCTTATTCCCCAGATTCTAAAGAATCAAAGTAGTTCCAATCAAGCATGGGAAAACATAAAGGGTGCAGTCCTTTTTACAAACTGAGAACCAACTCACGCACCTTTGCTGTTCGTTGCAAACGCATGAAAATACATTATTAACATAGGGCTTCAGTTGGGACCATGTGAAAGGTTTGCTGTAACCGAGGGTTCGTTATATCCCGGGTTCGCTATATCGCGGTTCGACTGTATTTATCTAAAGTATTAAAATTTTCACGCAAACTGTTTGAACTTCTTATTTAAACCCTTTTTAAAAGGTTAAAGTAATAATGTATGAAATTTTCTAGTGAACTTAGCAAAATTTCATTAAAAAATTCGAAACCATTTCAAAGCCGGGAAATCAGAAACCCTATTTTGGAGTAACAGTTTTTCCGTTCGCAGAATATTTTTCACTTCTAAAACCACCTAAATACTGTGATTCTAAAACATATGACCCATGTTCAAAGGTTAGCTGAGAGGGCTCAAATAGGTAGATTTTAAAATGAAATGCATATCTGGAAATGGCGCGTTGAAGTGGGCCAATGGCAACGAGTCGGGGGGAGTGGCGCGCCCCTCTCCACTTTTTAAGGAAAAAAAATTAAATTTTTGTTTCATTTTAGTTGCTTAAAACTAGGAATTATAGAAAAACAATGGTGTCCAGGAAGGCTAGCTAATTTTGTAACTAAACTTTAAAATTTTGTTGTCTGCCTCCTTTACTCGGGGTTATTTATAAGTGTCTATGAATTTTTTGACCCCTTCCAATTTTTCGCCGCCCTGAGCAGCTCTGTTCTAAAGTATTGATAGAAAAGTGGAAAATTCCGTATTTTCAAATCGTATAAGTTAAAGACCAAAAAAACATTTAAAAAGGGGGGGGGGGTAAACTTATATAGGATTATTATTTTTTTCTCTAAATGCTGAAAAAAGGAAGTGTTAAAAAAACATCTTCCCCAGGTGAGGCTCGAACTCACAGCCTCGGCATTACTCGCAGATACTGCTATATAAGTACCGCGCGCTAACCAATTGCGCCACTGGGGACACGACAGTTGAAGATATCAATCCCCTCAACTATGCTAGTTGAAGATCGTACGGGTGCAGCGGTTCTTCGTTTGTACAGTGCAATAAATCATGTTTTTTGTCATTAAGAGTTTTTTTTATAAAGCCATGACAAATTTAAAAAAAATACTGTTTTCTGTTCCTAATCAGTATTTTGTTTTCCTATTTTTTTTTATAAACAGCAGGAAACATTTCCTGACTAATTATACAGGGCCGAATGAAAATGTTTTCCTTTGCTTATGATAAGATCTTTCATAAAAATGAAGATAAAATAAAATAAAATAAAAATAAAATAAAATAAACATGAAGATGCTTTTCATAAAAATGTCATAGGTTTGCGCTTTTCTTATCATAATCAAAGCGCTTATCATAATCAAATTTTGAGATTCTAAAAGTATTGCGCTGAAATTAGATAAATTCTGAAAATAATGATATCAAACAATTAAATGTAAAATTAAAATAAGCTCGGTTATGATGCTTTTCATAAAAATGTCATAGGTTTGCGCTTTTCTTAGCATAATCTCATCAAGATGTTTAAAATCGATTGCAAAATTTCACACACAGAAGACTAAAAAGCAGAAAATAATTATTTAAAAAAATAAAAATTTTAATAGACCACGTTTTTAAAACGGACTAAAAAGTATAAAATAATTTCTTCTAGCCCCGTACAGATTTATAACCCCATACAGATTTAAAACGAAAAACGTGGGGCGCATGCAATATTTAATAGTAAGGAGTGTAGGGAGTAGCTGCCGTTGAGAAACTCACACAACAGTTCATATCATTTCCATTGCAATAAAATTGTTAGTGAGTGAAATAAACTATTTATACATCAATTATCTATTACATGCGCCCCACGTTTTTCGTTTTGAATCTGTATGGGGTTATAAATCTGTACGGGGCTAGAAGAAATTATTTTATACTTTTTAGTCCGTTTTAAAAACGTGGTCTATTAAAATTTTTATTTTTTTAAATAGTTATTTTGTTTTAGTTCGAATATACATAAATTTGAATAAAATCACGCGATTTGTACTCTTCACCGAAACCAAATCAAGGTTAGGTGCATTGAGTTACATTACTTAGTCAAATACCAAGTAGAAACGACGCGTTTCATTGTTATTACGCTGTAACGACTGATCGTACATCATACGTTCTTATTATGAAGTGTGAAAATAAATTGAATATTTATGGTGACAACTTCAGAAAATATTATCTGAACGAATTTCATCGATTCATTGATGCCAAGTTTATATGCAGCAACAAAAAGTTTAAATAATATTTCGCTACATTTTGACTCAAAATTTTAAAATGTAATCAAATTTTGAGATTCTAAAAGTATTGCGCTGAAATTAGATAAATTCTGAAAATAATGATATCAAACAATTAAATGTAAAATTAAAATAAGCTCGGTTATGATGCTTTTCATAAAAATGTCATAGGTTTGCGCTTTTCTTTAAAAATATATAAGTAGAGAGAGTATACTTATTCTATTCTCCTTTCAGTTTTGGTAGATTCATTCGAGTCCACAAAAAATAAGTGAAAATTAAATATTCGCATAATTGATGTATGTTTAATTTTTAAACACAGCACGAAATGACCCATATTAAAAATGAAATGTAAATATTTTTATTTTCTAGCAAATGAAAAAAAATATTCTAGAAATGTTTACTGTATTTAAAAATATGGAGAATTTAAAAAATTGTATTTGTGTGTGATAATTTTAGTATGATTGTAATCGTCCTTTAAGTTCTATCAAATGTTTATTTGCATGGAGAAGAATTTTGTGTTTCTGACGCTGTGTTTATTTGTAAGCACACTACTTATTTCGATGATAAATATTTACTTTCTTTTTCCTTTGAGTTTAGTACCCAAGGGTAAAGTTATCGTTTAACACTTTCAATAAATAGCACGTTTTTTTCTTTCATTATTGTATCGCAACTTTGAAAAAGGGGTGTGATTATTAGTTTCAATCAAGAAAATAATTTATATAAGTAGCCACAAATGCTAGAATAACTATCAAAAATAATCTTCTATACATTATATTTAATCAAATCTTTACATCTTGTTTAAATCAATAAATTTATTATTGATGATAATTACAAAAGTATAGACAGCGAGATAGATGGAGTTAACTAACGTATATAATAAGAGCACTACAAAAGAAATCTGGTTAATCGCAGAGCAGCAGCAGAAACGAAGGAATCCCCTTCTCTACAGCAGAAAAAAAAAAAAAAAAAAACTGCAATAAACTTCCACCCGTAGAGGAATTGTTTAGCTTACTTTCGACCTTGGAAAGAAGAATGCAATTACACGGCAGCAGGGAGGGAGGGACTCTTCACGTTTTAAAGAGACCCAATCGTTGTATTCAAAGGTTATCCGCATAGGGTTGCCGAATTACTATACACACAGGACAAAATATCGGTTTTCAAAAAAAATTAGACGTTTTTCATTAAAAAGAATCTTTAACTGTTGAGAAACTATTATTAAAACTCTTCATGCATATTTATTTTCTTCAAAAATGAACAAAATTAGCTTTTATTACTATTAAAGAGTCCAAGAGCATATCTGACTGGCACGTAAGGCGCCATCTATCTTCACCGTTACGTACTAAAAGAAATTAACGAAATTTAATGAATATTTTGGGTTTTTTGATTTTTTAAAAATATTAAGAGCATTTTGAGAATTTTGGAGTTTCACACATTACTTATAGTGATATGTCGGATCATTTTGACAAAATTTTAGACTTCAACAATACATATTAGCGGTACTGATATGATTTTGGTGATTTACAAGCTTTAGACGACCACCTTAAAAGAAAGACATGTGTCTAAGGTAATATGTTATTGAAATTTACTGAATAACATATTTTATTCTTGTTTGCTGTGATCATACTACGAAAAGAATTGATCTTAATGTTTTTTTTTTCCCTAATATTGTAATTCGGCGATTTCGCAACATGACTAGTAGAGACTGAGAAGCCGGAAGAAATGGTGGCCGGAAGGTATGAGTGGCTCTGATAAATTTAAGGAAAAACAGAAAGAGGAATGAAATTACTCCCTTGCAACATTTTTAAAAACCGAATATGTGCTGTAAACCGCAAAAACGCATATAATTGACACCCACAAAAACAATCTTGATTATCAGTGGCAGCTCCTTTTTGCGGGAAAGATTACATTTTTATTTCATTTTAGCTGCTTAAAACTAGGAATTACACAAAATAAAGAATGTTAAAGAAGGCTAGTTAATTTTGCAACTAAATTTTTAAATTTTACTGTCTACCCTCCCTGAAAAACTGAGTTTAAGAATATTTTAGGAGAGCTACTTATTTTTCTTTCTCGTAGATGAGGACAAAGAGACAGTATTGTAATCGTCAAAAAATTCGACTGCGAGAATTCGATGAATGTCCACATTTCAGACCTCCCTCAGTCCGAAAACACAATTTGTAGAATTATGTCCCTCTGTCTGCGACCCTCGTTACTAAAAACGCATCAAGCTAGACTGATGAAATTCAGTATGTCTACCAAAATTGTAGACTTCTTTCAAATTTTGGATGAAATCCGACAAATGGAAATCTATGTGTTCGTGTGCATATGAACATGAAAAGTCAAAAATGGAAGTAGTTAGATAAATGAAATTTAGCATGCGGTTTAAACATCAGCTTTGTAGATGAGTATCATACTTTGGACCAAATCCACCGAAGAGCTTGGGCATACCCATGACCGTGTAATTGGGTCCCACATATCCGAAGACCGGCCCTGTCTTTACTGACAGCCACATGATCTCCTGCCACCTTTGCCTTTGTATGCTTTTCATGCATACAAAGATGATAATTGTGTCAAACATATTAGAAAGTGCAAACGAAGCCTCGTCAATGACCACATCATCGTTGTCCTCTATCACTTCATTCCACCGTTTATTCCATTACGAAATCTGTTTATTTCGGCCCCCTCTACCGGCGTTTACATTTGTTCCAAGTATTTTAGAAACAGACTGCATATCTAAAATTCTGTAATATAAAGATATGAATGTAAATGGTATGTCTGAGAAAAAACATTTTCAGTGGTCATTGTTAACTTTTATTGTGCGATTCAAGGTTCCAAAAAGTGTTAAAAAAATACTTTTGTTACTCAGTTTTTTCAATGAATCTGTCATTTTACGGCATAGACAGGAGTTCTGTCTACTCTTTTGTCTGCAAGGAAGTGGAAGTTTTTTCAGTAAGATGCAGGTTCTTATAGATTACAGCTTCTCTAGAGTATTCTTCTTGCAAAAGCTGCTCAGTTGACACTTCGGAGAATGGACCAAGAGTGTAACACCTGTTGTATGGACAGTTCATTTAAAAGTACCGTTACCATACAATTGAAAAACGTCATGGTCCCAAAGCAGTGGCTCCTGTGTAAAGGAAAAGAGGCAATGTTTTATTATTCTAGTTTTCATAAGATATCCAATAAAATTTCTCAGTAAACTCCTTTTAATTAAATTTCTGCCGTTTAAACAACCCAGAAACTTAATTATAAGAAGAACACAATGTAGTACAAACAGCACAAGAGTTCTATCTTCGTTGCTCTCTACCTGCGAACCCCTTTGGTACGCCACTGGATACGTTGGAGAAAGTTTTCCAAGCTTTGTTCCCACGGCGCGCCGTGGGAACAAAGTTGAACTAGAACTACAGAGAAAGAACTAGTTTGAATTCGGCCGGCCAAATTCCACAAATAAGAAACTATAGCAATTCGAATTTTGCCAAGCCACACGCCTTGGACACAAGACTTCACGGCAACTTCACTAGATATCTTCTGAATTTTGTCTGTAAAGAATAAGATTACGAAGATTTGATACCGATTTTCTACAGTCCTTTTTTTTTTCTCTCGCCATTTGACTAGTTAAATTGGCACCATTTTCTTTTTTAGATTTTAAATAATTCTTGAATTGTTGGAGTTCTTTGTAAGACGAAGAGCATTGGCGCCAAAACAATCATACTGTACTTTTTTGAAAAAAAATTTCATATGTCACGGTGATATGCCCGCATCTACATCTACAATCGTGATACTTATTAACCTTTTTCTGCGCGTCGCAAATTGAAGGATAGCGTGATGGGTGAGAAGTGAATTACAAAAAAAAAATATATATGTGTGTCTATAAATCTATTAAAATTGTTGTTGATGAAATTTTTTAAATGGTAAAAGCTTTGGGTAGTAATAGAGTTTTTCTGACAGAAAATATTATTCGCTTTATTCTATAACTAGCCGCCTTTGGCGACCAGCTTCTTCGACGGGAATATGATTTCAATTCAATCTTGTATCGTTTTATATTTATAGCTGCTTTAATAACGTAATTTTAAACTTCGGATTGTGGTAGATGTTTTTTCAGTGACCTTGCACCTGTTCTGTTCATTGTCTGCATAACTGACAGTAATGGAGTGAAATAACTGACCATGCCATGTAACATCTATTTGCACGTTACCGGCGCCATCTTCACTTTTTTATTTCTCTTGCAAAATATGCATTCAATTTCAACATTTAAATGGCGCAGCACATTTTATGGCCAGCGGCATGTTATCTGAATTTAAACATGCTAAAAAAATAATGAAAACATTGCAACCATAATCATTCAGCTTAATATGAATAAAAGTCATTATGGGTATGTAAGTTTGTATGCATGTTCTACATCTCCTCCTAAACCACGGCACTGATTTCAACCAAACTTTGCATACTTATTAATTAAGACAAGGAAAGATTACTGTCAACTTTTCAAAGCGCACAAGTTAATTAAACAGTCAGTTAATTAAAAATTAACCGAAACCGTTTTTCCGCTGTAAGTTCGGAGCAAATCAACCCCAGAAAATTATTTTTATACCATCTTAAAGTTCAAACTTTTACCATTTTAATGATACCAATTTTATTTCTGTGACATTTTTTCTTCAAGTTTTATTAATTTTTCAAAATTTAATAAAAAGTTGACATGCAAACGATTTTGAAATAAAGCGAATTTAGTGATACTCAGTTGCTAGGCAACGGTGCAATTACTTTACCAATATTTTTCCTGTTTATTTTTTTCAACTATCGTTGGCAATGTTTTAATTTTTTCTTAAGGAATTCTAAAACTTATTTAATGAGATTAAAAACTCGCTGCAGTTAATATCACCTGTCATTTTTACCTGCGTTTCCTAAGAAATAATAAATAAGTAATATTTTAATTGAAACTATATAACTTTGAGTATTACGGGATTCTGAGTTGTGTTTTAACGATGCCTAAAAGAAAGCATAAGTCAATCGCTCAAATTCCAACAAAAGCAAAGATAGTAAAGCTTTTGTAAACAGATGAAATAGATATTTGACAACAGCATGCTCCAGAAATGTCGTTTAGAGGCAAGCATTGGATTAACGTAAGTCGTTGTAGCCTTAACCTCTGTAGTTGGGAGGCTGTGGTTTTGAATGTTTATTGTACATATTTTTATGCATATGAGGTCTTAAAAACAAGATAAAGGTCACTGTCAACTATTCAAAGTCCAAAAGTTAGTTAAAAATTTAAAAGATTTTGGCGTTTTACCGAATATATCAACCGAAAATGTTATCTAACAAAAACTGATTTCACACCATATTTTTTTTTTTAAAATTAGCCTTTCAGTGAAACTATTTTCATTTCCTTACAATTTTTTTCCCTCTCATTTTAATAAATTTTTCAAAATTAATTTTATACATAATTTGTAGCAGTATTTTTTTAATGTTGATGAACAAAAATGCACATACGGAGAACTGTTGCTAAAAAACATTAAAAAAATTCTGGAAAACACTAAAAGAAAAGTTTAAAAGCAGAAAATTCACAACTTATACCAGGAAAAACTTTGATTTCGTTTATTTTCATGATTTTTTATTAATCAAAAAGTAATTCATCGTCCAAAAAAGTCCATCAAAACCTTTCTTATACTTCAGTATTTGTGAAAACAAATGTCAAGTTCTTATATAACAAATATTAAGGAGAGAATTAATTTTCGGCGTTTTTTAAAAATCGTTTGCTTCAATTGATGTTCTCATTATAATTTAAAAACGTTTCACACGATAAAAGGATTTTGTATGTTATAATATTTTATACAAAAGTATTTTAAAACAGAGCAACGCCGATTATATCAGATATACACAATATGTATCATTTTTAAAAAAATATTAGACATGAAAATATAAATAAAAAATATTAGACATGGAATTAATTTAATCCCGAGCAGGGTCGGGTATATCAGCTAGTTTCTTAATATACGTAATATCTCAGAGATCTCGGTTTACAGATTCCATAAAATTTTTTATGAAATAAAATATAAAAGCAATATGTATTAAGATATTACCTCAACTTTCAACAATGAAAGAGAAACACGCGATTAAATATTTGATTAAACAATGAAAACGACTTGAATTGTGTTGCAACAATGAAAAGTATTGTTGTAAATTATGCCAAAAATATGTTAAAAAATGTATTAAAATTAGAGAAAAAATCGTACGGCAACTTAATTGATATAATTAAAAAGGTGATTTTTTGCACTTTCAGATGGTGTAAAAATAAATGTTGTGCCGTAATTTGTTCGGAAGTTATTAAGGAAAAACGCCTACATTTTGCTTAATTTTTAATTAATTAAAATTCTGATTAAAATTTCAAAAAAGGGCTCCTAGGTGCGCATTTCAACCCTCCAAAGTATGTTTGTGCCAAATTTCCTAGTCCAGCGGTCTGCCCTGTAGAGCAACAACAACAAACACACATTCTCCTTTATTATTAGTACTAATATAAAACTATTACTTAGAAGTACTAACTATTACTTCTAAATTAAAATTCGTGCATTTTTTGGATTGAAATAAGTGTAAACAATATTTACCAAATAAAAATGAAAACTATGTAGGCACTAATTTTCTGAGGGATTCTTGGGAACTAGTTTAAATAATAGTCCAATTTAGATATGATTTAGTATTTCAAATTTGATGCTTCTGACTTTAAGAGAATCAAGGACATAGAGTTAGCTGAAAATGACCGAAATATGAAATTTATGTTTTTAACATTTATCTTTAAAATATATACTTATTTGCGAAAAAAATAGCTTTAAAATATTATTCTTAAATAAAATGAATAGTTAATATGTTCAGAGGAGTAAGTATATTTTTAATGCCCTTTTCTCAAAACGATGTTTTTTTTTAAATTTCAGTGTCTTTGAAATGCTACAGGCATCTTAATTTTTGATGAAACTATATAAAGTTTATAATAACAATTCCTATTAAACATTAAAATAAATCTACATATCCATTTAAGATTTCGGCAACTTTTAAAGTCGCCGATATCTAAAATGGGTCAAAAGTCAAAATAAGATTTTAAAAAACACACACACAAAATTCTAATGAAAATTCAGAACGTTTGCATAAAAATATTTACTAAAAATAACTTTCAAATGATATTGAAAAATAATACCTCGTTTTATTCCTAAGGTATTTTAAGCGATAATGATTAAAAATTAAGTAAGAAAATTGCAAAATAGAACGATGGAGCATTAAATTTTTTTTTTAATTAGAAATTTTATTTTTTAAAATAATGTATTTAGTTTAAAAAGTTTTTTTAAAAGACATTTCATATAGTTATATTCTAATGCATGTTTAAATAAAATTTCATTAATCTAAGTCATTAATGTGCAAAAAATCTTAATAAAGTTCACACGACCGTTTTTCACGCCACTGGCGGCTCTCAGCCCAGAAACAAGCAGTGCTACAAAAGTTGTAGGAAATTTTGTGCTGATTATTTTTGTATATAATGATAATATACTAAAAATTGATAGATTTTGAGTTATAAACAAACAAAAGCAAAAGTGGGAAAATTTTTTTCATGTTTTTGGCTATAGCTAAAATTCCAACAAAAATTTGGGGTGGCAAACGTCATATTCGTAATTAGCGCCTAAAAACACAATGAAGCAAAAAATTACAACTCCTCCAGAATTGGATTTAAAAAAACTACTTAACGACTGAACAACTGAGAAAAAGCGGGAAAAAAATCCAAATGTGGAAGCCGCGCTAAAAGAGAGATGTGGAAAACGCAGCTCAGTGCATCTAATTTCAAACGAAGAAAGGGTTAATTTTTCTCCCTACTGAGCGTTCTGCGTTGCTTAATGCGCGAATTTTGATCCTTAGGAGGGACAAAACTATATGAAGCACTGGTCTCCCTCTCTCTTAATTCTTGATTGATTTTCAACCTTCCTTTTACGTTTTCTATTACTTTTTTGCCATTTTCGTTCATCATTGAACTCTCAAAGTGGAAAAGTAGGTCAATTAGAATAAAAACAAATTGCAAAATATGGCATTTAAAATAATTTCAAGGGGGGACTGCAGCTCTAATGGTCGAGCCGCAACTGTTTCACGGCCATAAATGGTGTCCATTATAGAAGTCCTTCTATATGGACACCATTAGTAATGACAGTAATGTCATTTGAATCGATATATAGTAGTGATGTCATTTGAATCGAAGTATATTCGGTGAAAATAGGTGATTACAAACCTAAGTTTTGAAAAGAATTTGGAAAAGGTGTCATTGTATTTTTAACACATTATTATTATAAATTAAACCGAGAAATAAAATCAGAAGTAAAATTAAGTTTCCATTTTCCCAAAGCGGTCACTTGATAGGCACTCTGACGAGTTTCTAATTTGAAAACATATTTATTCATTTGTTACTCTCGAATTTTGAAGATGCCATGGATCCTTTGCCTCAAACAACATCGTGTTGCCACAAAATAACAAACAAATAGCAGAAACAACAAATTCAATTGAATATACGTAACTTTGCTTAGGTAACTCACCTGCATTTGAAATATATGTCCTGTTCTCTAACGAGTTCGTAACACTCATTACAGATCCTTTCTAGATGCGCCATCGTATGGTTGTCGTACTTCCCTCTGCAACCGAACTTCCGGAAGGTGTATTCCCACGGGTCGCAGCTCACTTTTTGAAGCACCATGATGAGAACGAGGACTGCTCGGTAAATCTGTAAAATTTGAAAAAGTTTCCTTTGAACAGCTTGCCCCGTTGAAAAACAGCTGTGCTTTTATGCCACTGATGTGCTGTAGTGTACGGGGTGTCCACACTTATCGTGGCCTGAAAGCTAATTTCTAAACTGTTAGAGATAGACATATAATTCCAATTTGAAAACTGCTTTAAATGAAGGGAAGGATTATAATCTATGTTTTTTGAGTGAATAAATATATTCCTGAAGAAGTTACGAAATCTAACTTTTTATGCAGTCCCCCGGTCTTATCAATCATATTTAGTCAAATATTCTTAACAATCTAATATTTTACACAGAAAAAAGTCCCACTCTTCAGCGACTAAAACTGACCGAGTTATGGAGCTTTGAATATCGCTGACCACTTTACACCATTTAAATATTACATTACATTACACCACCTGCATCCCCGTGTTTAGAGCCATTTGGCTCCATTCCGGTTTGGATGGATGAAGGTGAATTTTTTTTTAGACAGGATAAAAACAAATAATAATGACAAAGAAACGTACACTGGACAGAACAACAAAGAGAACAAAACAAAATGGAAAAAATGTAAATACATATATCAATAAATTTTCACAATAACTAATAATAATCATGCTTCATGCATAAAAATATAATGTTTTTTTGGTTGTGAGAAGCCGCGGCTCGTCAGCTCAGAAACAAGCAGTGCTGCAAAAGTTTTATAGATCTAAGTTGTAGGAAATTTTGTATTGATTATATATATATATACTAAAAATTGATAGATTTGAGTCATAAGAAAAAAACTGGAGAAATTTTTTTTAATGTTTTTGGGGTATAATTAAAATTCCAACAAAAATTATTCGTGACAAACTTCTGAATCGTAATCAACACCCGAAAAAACACAATGAAGAAAAAAATTACAACTCCTGCAGAACTGGATTTAAAAAAACGACTTAACGACTGAACTGCTGAGAAAAAGCGAAAAAGATACAAATGGGGAAGTCGCGCCAAATGAGAGCTGAAAAAAATGCAGCTCAAATGAATGCAATTTCAAGCGGAGAAAGTGTTGCTTTTCTCCCGTTTCGCGTTGCTCTTTGCATTAAAATCGGATCCGTAGGAGGGGCAAAACTTGATGAAGCTCTGGTCTGTCTCTTTCTTAATTCTTGATTGATTTTCCGTCTCCTTTTTACATTTTTATTACTTTCTTTGCCATTTTCATTGATCACTGAATTCTCAAAGTGGAAAACTAGACCAATTAGAATAAAAACGAAAATAAAATCTTTTAAAAATAATTTCAGGGGGGACTGTAGCTCTGCAGCTCTAATGGACGAGCCACCACTGGTTGTGAGAGCTTTATATCTCAGTTTTAGTTTAAAATCCGCTCTGAGAAAACAATTCTCCAAGCAATCAATTTGGCTTATTTGGAGCTTATTTTCTTCATTCGCATAGAAAAGTGGATAAAAAAATTTTAAAAAAATCGTAGTCAAAGGGTTAACTGAGTTTTCTATTATCCGAGATGATTCCGGTCGCAATAAGCTCGGATAATCGAAGTTATACTATACTCAAAAGAAAAGTTCCTTACCATGTTCTTGCTTGACAAGTTGAGGGAGGTGATTTCTGCCGATAGAATGGAGGGTTCCTTGACAGTGAGAACTTTTGGTGGACATCCATCCTTATATGACTGAAAACCTCCACGTGCCGCAGGCGATTATTTTTTCGTTGAAAAAAATTCACTGTTTCTCTCAAAATAGCCCCCAAGATCACCCAATGTCCTGCATTCATGCATTCAGAAATGGGCGGACCATGAATAGGAGATCTAATGAGATCTGATGAGGCAGCACCCGCTTCAGAGCCGGCAGAGGCCCATTCATGCGTTCTGGTCTGCGCGCGTGTACCGAAGCACTCACATAGGCAGATGGATTTGCAAGGCTTGCTGACGTAAGTTGCCGTATTGAGAACCGAAAGCTTAATTTGTACCAGTAATTAATTGATCAGTATTTTTTTTTTTTGTTGTTGTTGTGATTTGACTGGTGTATATTGAATATTGTTGGATACGGAAGCGTGTAGGTTGTAAAAAACACTGAAAGGTACTGGTGATAAGCATTCAGATTAGGATATTTTGAGGTACGTAGGTTGTAAAGAAATGATAAACCAGTCAAAAATTAGTGGATGCCAGGAACTTTAAATTTTGTTTCGGCGTTCCTTCGGTTATATTTAAAGAAGAAAAATTGTCAGTATTTTGCTAATAAATCTCCAATAGGTGCTATAAATAACAGAATGTTGTAGCAAAACATTTTCGTCAGAGATAAATGGAATACTATTTTCATCTATAATTGAAATAAAATGCACATCTGAAATGCAAATATATGAAAATGATAAAAAATACAAATACATAAAATAAAATAAATAATAAAAGTAGACACGATAAATAAATAAATAAATAAATGAAAACGATGCTAAATGATACATTTAGATGGTCCAGAACTGTTTTCAATAGAAGTAAAAAATTTTAATTCTTCTAAATTTAGAAAAATTAAACACTCAAAAATTCTAAAAATATTATTCATTTTGATTTTTGAAAAGAACAGTTCTGAAAAGTATTAAAATCATATAATATAAATGCCAGATTAATATTTTACTTAGTACCATAATACCATATACCTAATATTTTGATTCCATTTTAATATGAACAGATTATAATTAACACTAATCGTACCAACTCTTCGCTGATGTTTTGAAATTGCTATTGAGAAACGGTCATTTGTCTGGTTGCGGTATATTTAGTGTTAAAGGAGCATAATTTAGAATTATAAAAGTATTGAGGCAAAAATAGTGAACAAAAATTTGTATTTTTCAGTATCAGCAGTGACACAGAAAATTTCCAAATCAGCTTAGAATTTGTTTTCATTTTTGTCAGCAACTTTTTCCTTATTTTCAACTCATATCCACAGAGATACCTAAATACATTCAGAAATAGCAAAACATCTGTAAATTACTTGCAATGTAATTTTAAATCATTTAAAATATTTTTTGTGTCACTTGTATTTATTATAAAGAGTTATACTTATTTTTGCGTTTACAGAATACATTATTATTTGCAAGTAATAAGTACATTGTTTGAAGAAAAGAAACAATGAGATGATTTTTGATCATGCACACTACAAAAAGATTTCAATCTCGTACTCTTATACCCACACGAGCAATTTTATCACTTGTAAGAAAATAACAAGAATTTGAACAACCAATGTGGATATTTTAGCATCTTTCTTGTAATTCAACAAAAATAACATCAGACTTTTCAATTTATCGCCAATTAATACTCGTTCTTTTGAAGATGAAGATTTGTATTATTCTATTTTTCATTTTGAAATATTATTATACTATATTTTACAATACTATGTTCGGATAGATAATATGTTGTTATAATAGCCGTCTTAGGCTCGTTTAGAAAAGTATGGTTGGGTCGGATGGGGTGAGGTTAATTATTGGTTATCTTGGCCGAAGTGAGGTTAAGTTCCGTGATTTGTATAAATTGTGAATATCGTCGAAATCAAATGGTTTATTGCAAACAATTTATATATTTATTTGTTTAGTTGCTTCAACTTTCAGGCGTGCCACGAAAAAAACATGGAAATTTGAGTAATTATTGAATGACAATTTCCGATTTAATGTTAGAAAATGGAATATGATATTTGTTTTTTCTGAAGTTAATATTAATCATCATCTGGCCGCTGTTCGAAACTACGAGGTCCATCCCTAAATAACCCTCGTGTTGCTTGAAAACTGGACATTAATAAAACTAAACTAGATCTAGGCTTTGCCGCCTTCCTTCCCTTACGGTACGTTCCGGGAAGTAGATTCTTATAAGGAGAACCGAAAAGAAGTTGCTATATTGTGTGTAAGTATACGGGAAAGTCGAGGAGAAAACACTTATGCTGGTTTAACCCAAAATTTCAATAATGTTTGAGCTACATTCACATTTACAAATTTGGAAGTACGAAAAAGTTCCCAATGAAATTTTATTTATTTTCAGTGTAATCTCTTTTAGCCCATAACTTCAGCTACGTTTTTATTAATTGCTCTCACGACAGTATTATTTATTATTTTTATTCACAATTTCATTACTCTTTTTATTAATGTGGAAAGACAAGGAACTAAATTAAGAGTTAAAATTTCTCATTGTCCTTATTTCTATAAGTTTTAGTCATTGAATTGGCAAAATATTCTATTGCGTTTTTGATACGAATAAAGGACCATATACCAGTACATTATATGAGGAAGTGCAATTACAAAATAACTTTAGATGCTTATTTTAGCCCCTAAATATGGAAATCGATAACAAAGAAATTAAAGCGTTTTTTAATGTTGGTTTAAGTGAATGTGGCATTTGTCATTTCTATTATTCTGTTACGTTTATTAATTTCGTATTCACATATCGCTTTCGTGAGCAACAAACAACTGTTCTTAAAAATTCCAGATTTAAGACTTGCAAAATGGTCTAGTGATACGTATTATATACTTTTGAAAGTTACATTTTCAGAATAGATAATTTTAGTTTCTATTGTGCGAAGCGAAGGTTACAAGGAGAATGTATTTTAATCTTCAAAAAATTCGACCTCGAGGTATTGAAAAATCTCAACATTTTAAGCCTCTATGTGTTCATTTTTTTAATAGTGTCTGTCTACGAACACAATAACTTACACACTGAGTGAGCTAGATGAAAGAAATTTGGTGTGTGGCTCAGACAACAAAATTGTAGATTTCTGTCAAATTTTGGAAAGTCCGTCTAGGAGAAGTCTGTCTGTATGAATCGCGCGCATGTGAACAACGTAACTCAACCAGCGGGAGTGGTCTCCCCTAAACTTTCTCGTATACTTACCAAAAAGGCGTCGGGCCGCCCCCCCCGCGCGAATAAAAATTGTAAATTTTCTCTAACTCAGAATGCCACGACTTATCCAAAAGTTTCTTTTGGCTCGCACGTAAGTCGAAAGGAGGGTATTAGTAGTAGCGCTATTTCGAAGGTCACGAGTAGCACCAATACGCAATTTGGCCTTGTTAGATAAAGAAAATCTAATATGCAATTTGAACGCATTTTTACTTTCTCGTATACGAAGTAAACAAAGAGAAAGTATTTTAATCGTCAAAAAATTCAAACTCGAGATTTTGTCGAATCTCCACGCTTTAGACCTCCCTGAGTCCGAAAAACACAATTTGGGAATTATGACTGTCTGTGTGTCTGTCTGTGAACACGATAACTCAAACACGTGAATAGCTAGATGGATAAAATTTGGTACACGGTTTTATCGTCATGAATGTAGGTCCGTATAAAATTTTGGGCCAAATCTGCCAAAGGGTTGACTGTCTGTCGGTCTGTATAATTTATTTTTGAAAAGAATCCATTATCTCCACGCGCATGCGTACTGGAAGCCATCTTCTGTGCAAGTGAAGGGTGTGGAGCGAATTAGGTCAGTTTGTCCTTGAGACGACAAGAGCGGAAAATCGGTATGCATCTCTTCGAATTTGATTCTTTACCTAGATATTTTTAAATCACTATAATGAAAAACCTTCTGATAGTCATAGGATTCTGGGCAACAGTAGGTTCGAATTTTTTTATCCACGAGGGGGGAGGGGAAACGTTACCTTTCTGGGGAAGTATACGGGAAAGTTTTGGGGAGAACACTCCCGCTGATTTTTAACCGATTGAAACGAAAACTGCACACAGATCTACCATTAGGGTTAGAAGATCACATACGAAATTTCATTTATCTAAGTAGTTGTATTTAGGAGTTACGGCGTTCAGAAGTGTGCGATTATACAGACAGACAGACAGTCAACCCTTTGGCGGATTTGGCCCAAAATATTATACGGACATACATTCCTGATGATAAAACTGATCACCAAATTTTATCCATCTAGCTATTAAAGTTTTTGAGTTATAGTATTTACATGAACGCGGACAGACAGACAGACTTCCTGCGGACGGATTTTGTCCAAAATTTGATATAAACCTACAAATTATGTGTAAACATATCACATACCAAATTTCATCCCCGTATCTGTAATAGTTTCCGAGTTATCGTGTTCACAGACAGACAGACATAATTCCCAAATTGTGTTTTTCGGACTCGGGGAGGTCTAAAGCGTGGAGATTCGTCAAAATCCCGAATTCGAATTTTTTGACGATTATTACAATCCTTTCTCTTTGTATACTTCGTATACGAGAAAGTAAAAACACCATGAACTAGATATATGAAATTTGATGCATGATTTTATTATCAGAATTATAGATCTTTATAAATTTTGAACCAAATTTGTCCACGTATTGTCTGTCTGTCGACGTTTCTCTTCGTGCCTATGTGAACGCGTTAACTCTAAAGCGCAACAAGCAAGATGTCTGAATTTTAGGGTATGATGTTTAGTCCAAAGTTGTAGATCTGTTTCTTATTTTGGACGGAATCCACAGGTTAGGAACTTCTGCCCTAGGCCAACGCTTCTCAGCCTTTGGGATGCGCCCCGTTCAGGAGCGGATTAAGCTTGCTGGGGAAGGGGGGGGGGTAGCGCTGAATTTCTTGGGGCCACTGTAACATCACGCATATGTACTTGTACGTTTCAACTTGTCAGTCGTTATATTTTCAAATAGTATCATTTCAAATACTTGTAACTTGTAATAGTTGCATTTTATAATAATAACTGTTAATTTTTTTAATTTTTATAATTATTTTCCTTAATCTTTGTTGATAATTAACCCTTTGAATTCAAGAATTTTGTTTTTATATCTTAAATATGCGTACCTAAATGTTATGGAAGGAATAGTTAAGGATTCGTCGCTTAAAAGAAAGCGCAATTGGCTCTTTCTTAGGAAAATTATTTAGTGTATTATAGCAGAACAAATAACTTTCACTTTCTACACGACATTTAATAAGCCATAAAGCTCTAATAATGGTTACATTAATACTAAATAGGATAAACCCTGAATGATAAAAAAAAATATTTCTTAACAATTTCATATCGGAACCCCCTTTTAACCAGCGATCTTGGCACACCTGGCCTTTAATCTGCCCCTATCCCCCTTAGATGGATGCTAGAAAGAGCCAATTAGGAGCGCTACATTTTCTGCAGAACACGAAAAGAGCCTTAATTTGGAAATATAATTGAACGGGAGAATACTCATTATTTTTTTAAGATATAGAACTAAGCCATGCATTAATTTTTTTTCAGTGGCGTAGCGAGGGTAAGTTGCACCCTGGGAATAATATGATTTTTTTTTTTACCTTAATCGTCATCAGTGGCTTAGCAAGCCTAAATAGTGCCTGATGCATAGTATTAATTTTACACCTTCTCATCATATCTATCTTTAAAAATGGCATAAGCTCCGTAATGTTATGAATCCACGGCGCCCCCTAAAGCTGGCACCCGGGGCATCGATATCCCCCTACCCCCTAGTCGTTACGCTGCGGAATTCTCTATCTACTACTTTACTAAAGCTACTAGTTTTACTAAGTAAGTTACTTGTCCCACAAACTAAAATTTTTTACTAATATATTTGAAATTCTGCGTGAAGAGTTTGGTGCCTAGAAAAACCTTCTAAAAATTTTACTTTTTGTCTTGAGATTTCTGAATGTATGTTTTGTTGTACCAATTAAACTCCTTTTAAAATGTGCAGTAAAACTGATCGTTATCTCGGAAATATTTACTTTTTAAACATGTGTCATATCTTTGTCTGTGTTTAATTGAGCTACAGATTTTTATAAGAGAAAAAGAAAATGATAGATGCATTGGTTTGTCATTAAATGTTAAGCTCCCAAATTGAACAGTATAATTAACAAGAATTTGTAAGATTTTAACACTCCTCTTTGCTTAAAATTGTTTATGGTTTTGGAGTGACAGTTTAACCGTTCGCAGAATATTTTTCACTTCCAAAACCACTTAAATACTGTGATTCTAAAATACATGACTAGAAAGGACCGAAATTAGTATATTTTTAAGTGGAATGTATATCTGTAAATGGCTCGTTGAAGTGATCCAGTGGCAGTGATTCAGGAAGGCGAGGAGGGGAGGGGGTCGTTCTCAGTTTTAGCGGGAAAATTAAATTTTTATTTCATTTTAGCTGTCTAAAACTAGGAACTATAGAAAAACAATTGTGTCAGGGAAAGCTAGCTAATTTTGCAACTAAATTTTTAAATATTCTTGTCTGCCCTTTTACTCCGAGGTACTTTTAGGTGTGTATGAATTTTTTGCCCCCCCCTTCCACTATTTCCATCCAATCGCCTCCACTCCTGCATCTCTTTTATAAAGTATTGATAGAAAAAGTTCAAAATTCCTTATTTTAAATTTAATAAGTTAAATACCAAAAAAAAAAAAGATTTAAAAAAAAGGGGAAATTAAACTTATATAGGATTATTATTGTTTTTCTAAATGCTGAAGAAAGGAAGTGTTGAAAAGAACCTTCCCCAGGTGAGGCTCGAACTCACAGCCTCGGCATTACTCGCAGATACCGCTGTATAAGTACAGCGCGCTAACCAATTGCGCCACTGGGGACACGACGGCGAACGATATCAATAGTGGATGTTCCCGAGACTCGTTGAAGATCGTATGAGTGCAGCGGTTCTTCGTTTGCACAGTGCAATAAATCATATTTTTGTTATTAAGACGGTTTTTTTTTGTAAACCCATGACAAATAAAAAAAAATATTATTTTCTGTTCCTACTCAGTATTTTGTTTTCATATTCTTTTTTTTCTTTTTATAAACATCAGGAAACATTTCCTGACTAATTATACAGGGCCTACCTGAAGGGGTACGAACGGTGCGCGCGCATTACCCCCCCTCGTTTCTGAAAGCCCCCGCGCCCCCGAGATATTTTGCAAAATAAAAATGCATTCCTTTTCTTTTTTGTTTTAATTCGAATATACATATATTTGAATAAAATCATGAGATTTGTACATTTTTCTCTTCTCCGAAACCAAGTCAAGATTAGGTGCATTGAGTCACACTACTTAGTCAAATACGAAGTAAAAACGATTAGTTTCATTGTTATTACGCTGTAACGACTGATCGTACACCGTACGTTCTTATTATGACTTGTGAAAATAAATTGAATATTGGTATTTAAAAAGAAGACATGTGTCTAAGATAAAATATTATTAAAATTTACTGACTAACGTATTTTATTCTTGTTTGTTGTAATCATACTAAGGAAAAAAGCGATTTTAATGTTTTTTATAATATTGTTATTCGACGATTTCGCAACATGACTAGTAGAGACAGAGATGCCGGAAGAAAATATAAGAAAAAGGAACACTCATATTGGCGTGTTGTAGCTGTTGAATTCACTAATTCTGTGAAGGTTTATTTGTTTTAAGATGTCAACTCTCTAATGTTCGTTTGATTTTAAACTGTCCTTACTTAAAATTCAATACAGTTATAAAAACTTTATAACTGTATTGAATAAGGATTTATACCCTATCAAACAATAAGGATTTACTCCAATAATTGCGCAGTAGTATTTCGTTTTTTATTACCTCTGCACTCGGGGTAAAACCGGGTACTCCAAGTGGCGTAAGACAACGACAGTCAATGTCCGATTCCTCCGATTAAGACGATAAAAACACATCGGCCATTGATTGTTTATATTTTAATGATGCATTTTCTAATTTAAATTAAGAAGAAAGTTTAATCCAATGTAAAAACTGTCTTAGCTGTGCCCACGAAAGCTGCAGTGGTGTGGGGAATGAAGACAACTGCTTTACATATGAATTTTGTAACTAATATTCTTGAAAGTCGAGTTTTACTAATTTCCCATAACATTAACATGTGTACCCGGTTTCATCCACTAGTGGGGTAAAACCTGGTAGATTGACTTTTTTCATAAAAAAAGACATTGATAAAAAAGTAATGAAACTCTGACTTTTTTGGAAATATATATTGTACTCCAATAAACAATGAATATTTTAATAAAATTTGACAAGCTCTATGTCGAATATTTTAGCTCCAACAGGCCTTCGAACCTAAGGTTTTACCCCACTTACCCTATGTGCAACTAACTGCAGAAACGCATATAATTCACTCCCTAAAAACACTCCCGATTATCAGTGGTGGCGACTCGGGCCGACGAGGGACCAGCCCCTCCTCTTTGCGGGAAAGATTAAATTTTTATTTCATTTTAGCTGTTTAAAACTAGGAATTACACAAAATCAATAGTGTTCAAGAAAGCAAGTTAATTTTGCAACTAACTTTTTAAATTTTACTGTCTACCCCCCCTATACTGCCGGGTACTTTTAGGTGTCTCTAAATTTTTTGCCTCCTCCAAAACTTTTGCCACTCAGGCACCGCCATTGAAGTGATGGTGGGTGCTGTCACGAATTGTCATTCCAATTTTGGAGCGTGGACAGTAAGCATCGCTAATCAAACACTGAACTTACTGACGTTCATATTTTTATGTATGGCTCAAGCAAGATAACTTATGGACGTTGTACGTGCGTCCATTCAACCGATTTGATTGAATGTGGTACCACATTTTATGGAGAATCTTTACTCAGGGCCGGGCTTAAGCCAACTGGGCCAATTGCTCCCAACTGGGCCCTGCGTCAGAATGGTATCAGTGCCGTAACTCAGATGGGGAAGGCAGGGAAAATGGTCTGGGCACCATTACCAGAAAGTTCAAAATTGAGTTTAAGAATATTTAAGAGAGCTACTTATTCCCCCCCCCCTCGTAGATGAGAGCAAAGAGACAGTATTGTAATCATCAAAAAATTCAACCCCGAGAATTCTATGAATGTCCACATTCCAGACCTCCCTCAGTCCGAAAACACAATTTTTCAATTATGTCCGTCTGTCTCTGACCGTCGTTACTCAAAAATGCAACAAGCTAGACTGATGAAATTTAGTATGTCTACCAAAATTGTAGACTTCTTTCAAATTTTGGATGAAATCCTTTTTTCGGATATCTAAGTGTTCGTGTGCATATGAAAATGAAAAGTCAAAACAGAAGTAGTTAGATAGATGAAATTTAGCAAATGGTTTTATCATCAGCTTTGTAGATAAGTATCATATTTTGGACTAAATCCACTCAAGAGCTTGAGTATGTGAAGGTGTAATTGAGCCCCACACATCTCAAGGCCAAGGCAATCATCATAGTCCTCTACCACTTAATTCCACCGTTTCCCTCTAAACATTCCATCACGAAATCTGGTTATTTCGATTCCCTGTATCTGCGTTTAGATTTGCTCCAAGTATTTTAGAATCAGCCTGCATATCTAAAATTCTGTAAGACAAAGACTTGAATGTAAATGGTATACCTGGGAAAAAATATTTACAGAGGTCATTATTAACTTTTATTGTGCGATTCAAGGCTCCAAAAAGTGTTAAAAAATATTTTTGTTTACTCAGTTTATTCAATGAATCTGTCATTTTACGGCATAGATAGGAGTTCTGTCTACACTTTTTTCTGCAAGGAAGTGGAAGTTTTTTCAGTAGGATGCAGGTTTCTATAGATTACAGCTTCTCTAGAGTATTCTTCTTGCAAAAGCTGCGTCAGTTCACTCGTCGGAGAATGTCCCAAGAGTGCAACACCTGTTGTTTTCGCAGTTCACTTAAAGCTACCGATTCCATGCACTTGAAGAACGTCCCGCTCCCAAAGCAGTGGCTCCTGTGTAAAGGAAAAGAAGCAATGTTTTATTATTCTAGTTTTTGTAAGATGTCCAATAAAATTTCTGCCATTTAAACAACGCAGGAACTTAAATATAAGGAGAAAACAATGTAGTACAAGCAACACAAGAGTTCTATCTTCCTTGCTCTCTACCTGCGGGCGCCTTTGGTACGCCACTGGATACGTTGGAGAAAGTTTTCCAAGCTTTGTTCCCACGGCGTTGTGAAGCGTTGTGAAATTCGAACTAGTTTGAATTCGGCCGGCCAAATTCCACAAATAAGAAACTAGAGCTATTCTAGTTTTGCCAAGCCACACGCCTTGGGAACAAGACTTCACGACAACTTCACAAGATATCTTCTGAAATTTGTCTGTAAATAATAAGATTACAAAGATTTGATACAGATATTCTACATTCCCCTTTTTTCCTCGCCATTTGACTAGTTAAATTACCACCATTTTCTTTTTCAGATTTTAAATAATTTTTGAATTGTTGGAGTTCTTTGTAAGACGAAGATCATTGCCGCCAAAAGGAATTATACTGCACCTGTTTTAAAAGAAATTTCATATTTCAAGGCGATATGCCCATAAAATCTACATCTACAATCATGTTACTTATTAACCTTCTGCGCGTCGGAAATTGAAGGATAGCGTGATGATAAATATATTAAAATTGTTAATATGTTGATTAACACTCTAAATATTAAATTTTTTAAATGGTGAAAACTTTGAGTAGTAAGAGAGTTTTTCTGGCAGAAAATATTATTCGCCGTATTATATAATATTACTTTTAAATAAATATTTGTTCATTTGATTAACTGAAATAGGTGTAAACAAAATTTACCAAATAAAAATGAAAAATATGGAGTCACTAATTTTCTAAGGGATTCTTGGGACTATTTTTTTTAATTTTTTTTGCATTTCCTTTAGAAAAATCTCCTTGTGTACCAACAAGTACAACACAGAGATTATAGAAGTAAGTAAAATACTCAATAAAGGGTTGAAGGAAGTTTCAAAGGAATATATACAAATGCAAATTCCAAAAATAATAGGGGGAAAATACGTAACAAATGTACAACAATTGGTCCCATCCATACGAACACACGAACGGAATTAAGCAATGAAGTAAATTAACAAGGGGAATAGACACAGAAACATATTCTAATAATAATAAAAAAATGGTAAAAATAAAAATTAAAAATGGTAAAAATGTAAAATAACAGGTCACATCTACACAAAAAGTGGATAATAACGAGAAATAGTGAGGAGAAATGAAAAAAATAAAAGCAATAAAACATGTAAAAATACACAAAATATCACACAACACATGAAAACACAGAGATTACGCACAAGCAACAAAGCAAAAGGGTCTGATCCAAATATATGTATATAAATGACCGAAATAATGAAATTTCTGTTTTAACAATTACATCTAAAATATATATTTATTTACGAATAAAATAGATTTAAAATATGTGTTCTTAAATAAAATGAATAGTGTTCAGAGGAGTAAGTATATTTTTAATGCCCTTTTCTCAAAACGATGGGCTTTTTTTCGAATTTCAGTGTCTTTGAAATGCTACAGGCTTCTTAATTTTTAATGAAACTATATAAAATTTATAATAAGAATTCCTATTATAAACTAAAATAAATCTACATATACATTTAAGATTTTGGTATCTTTTAAAGTCGCCGATATCTAAAATGGGTCAAAAGTAGAAATAAGATTTTAATAAACACACACAGAGAATTCTAATGAAAATTCAGTACGTTTGAATAAAAATATTTCCTAAAAAATAACTTTCAAATGATATCGCAAAATAATATCTCGTTTTATTCCTACGGTATTTTAAGCGACAATGATTAAAAATTAAGTAAGAAAACTGCAAATTAGAACGATGGAGCGTTTAAATTTTTTTAAAATTAGAGATTTTTTATATTTAGTTTAAAAAGTGTTTTAAAGATATTTCATGTAGTTATAATCTAATATATGTGTTTAAATAAAATTGCATTAATGAATAATTTACAAAAAACCTTAATATAGTCCACCCGACCGTTGATTAAGGATGTGATATCTTGAAATAACATTTTGCAGAAATATATTCCGATTTTCAGGACAGTGGCGATTCGACAACTCACAAACAAGCAGCGTTACGAAAGTTATAGGAACTTTTGTGCTGATTATTTTGGTATATAATGATATTGTACTAAAAATTGTTAGTTTTTGAGTTATAAACAAAAAAATTAAAAAATTGTAAAAAAATTTTTCGTGTTTTTTGGCTATAACTAAAATTACAACAAAAGTCTTTGGTGGCAAAACTCAGATTCGTAATTAGCACCCCAAAAAGAATAAAGGAGCCAAAAATTACAACTCCTGCAGAATTTGATTTAAAAAACTACTTAATGACTTGACTATTGAGAAAAAGCGAAAAAATCCAAATGAGGAAGCCGCGGTGAACGAGAGGTATAGAAAACGCAGTTCAAGTGCATCTAATTTCAAACGGAGAAAGGGTTGATTTTTCTCCCGACTGAGCGCTCTGCTTTGCTTAGTGCGCGAATTTTGATCCTCATGAGGGGCAAAACTCTATGCAGCTCTGGCCTCTCTATCTCAATTCTTGATTGATTTTCAACCTTCCTTTTTATTACTTTTTTGCCATTTTCGTTGATTATTGAACTCTCAAAGTGAAAAAGTAGGCCGATTAGAATAAAAACGAAATGGCAAAATATGGCTTTTAAATTAATTTCAAGGGGATCTGCAGCTCTAATGGATGAGCCGCCACTCTTTCACGGCTATAAAGGGTGTCCATTTTAGAACTCCTTCTATAATCAGTGATGTCATTTGAATCGAAGCATTCTCGTTGAAAATAGGTGATTACATACCTAAGTTTTGAATAGAATTTTCAAAAGGTGTCATTGCATTTTTAACACATTATTAATATAAATTAAACTGTGAAATAAAATCAGAAGTAAAACTAGGTTTCCATTTTCGGAAAGCGGTCACTTGACAGGCACTCTGACGAGTTTTTAGTTTGAAAACATATTTATTCATTTTTTGCTCACGAATTTTGAAGATGCCATCGATCCTCTGCCCAAACCAGCATCGTGTTGCCACAAAATAACAAACAAATAGAACAAACAACAAATTCAAATGAAAGACGCCACTTTGCTCAGGTAACTCACCTGCAGTCGAGATGTATGTCCTGCTCTTTATAGAGTTCGTAACACTCATCACAGATTCTTTCTAGATGCGCCATCTTATACTTGTCGTACTTCCCTTTGCAACCGACACTCTCGAATTTGTCTTCCCACGGGTCACAGCTCACTATCTGAAGCGCCATCATGAAAACGAGGACGGCTCGGTACAGCTGTAAAATTTGAAAAAGTTTCCTTTGAATAGCTTGCTCCGTTGAAAAACAGGTGTGCTTTATTGTCACTAATATACTGTACTGTATACTAACCGTTATACACGCTGCTCTGCCCGCGTTTATCTGTTCTATATGTTTGAAAGAAAATGCAAAACGCATATACTTTTGGGTCGTACAGTTTTCGTTTACTTATACTCAGTCCTTTAAGAGGTTTCAGGACTCTTAAACCTTATTAAATATTATTCTAAAGCTTTCAGATAAACAACATTTTTAATGTTTCCGTTTGGCCTATATATGGGGTATACCGGGGCTAGTTGGGTCGTTTTTCTTCTAAGAATTAAAAAAAAAAAAACGAAATTCAAAATTTTTAAAATTTTTTTAAGCTGACACTATTACTGAACCTTCAGAAATAATTAGCCATAGTAAAATTTGAATATATTATCGATCAGTATTAATATAAAACCTCAAACTGACACCAACTTGTTTGGGCCAACCTGTCCCAACTGCGGGGTAAGTTGAGCCACTACTAACATGAAGCGACTATCACAAAACATTCTTCTATATACTTAATTAATTTAAGTAACGTAGTTGTTTTATTATCCACATTATGTGTATTATATACAAATTAGAATATAATGCACATATCTATTCAGTAGAAACTGAGATACAGCTTTTATGGTTATCATCAAATAGTATTGTGTAATTATAATCAAAATTGAGTCTGTATGGTTTTCATAACAAGTATCTTGATTAATAAATCTGGTACAATTCCATCCAACATATTTAGAGATATTTCTATAACGCACTTCCTGACAAACGTGTAGCAGCGTGGGCTAACCTTCCCCGTGCGTAACAATAATGAATTATCCTTCTGAATATTATCTGTAAAAATGAAAATTATAATTTATAAGCAAAGAAAAGAAACCGATTGTTCATAAGTGAGGAAATTTACTCATCTTAGCAAAAATTAGGAAATTCTAGCTGGTTCTTTAATGAACCCTACTTTTTCAATAACGCCGATGTGGAAGAAGGAAGGTGGGATAAAACACACTTGTCCGGAATTGCAGCGTTAAATACCGAAAAGTATTCAAAATATCGCGACTGGCCCAACATGGCCCTATGGACAACTAGCCCCGGTCTACCCTACAGGCTCGTCGTATTAAATAGGCAAAGTAGGCAACTGGCTATGAACCCCGCAACTTTAGGGGTCCCAGAGGACTCGGGACTTTTTTAGCGGTATTTTCAGAATAATTTAATTTTTTACTTTCATTTAACTTACAGAGACTGTGCATTCGAGTTTATTCAAATTAGCATCAAGTATCGTTTAAAGTTTGGAATATTATTCTAACATTCCTTATTAATTACCTTCGACTAGTTCTAATATGTTGTTTTATTATTTAAAAAGTCTCCGATCCTATAATTAAATAGTATTTAGTTCTATAGAAAAAGTTTAATAATTATTTTTTTACTATTTTGTTTAAAATTACTTTAAAAATTTAATTTTTTTATTCGAGAAATACTGAAACCAACTCTCTTGAAAGTGGCTCGCAATTAAATGCTTTGCTATGTTTCCAAAATTTGCTACTTCAAACTGCTTTTACACAGAATAACTTAAAATACACCTAAATATCCGGTTTTGGAAGTTGTTAAGGCGATAAGGGGCCCCAAATCTTGCATTGCCTAAGGGCCCTTACTTAATCCGGCCCTGCACATACATAAAGATTGTTTGGAGTTCCCACTCTAGAGCAAGGGTGTCAAACTCGCCGTCCACAAAGAATATCTTTGCTTTTGGATAATCGAAGTTCTACTATAGTCAAAAGAGAAGTTCCTTACCATGTTCCTGCTTGACAAGTAGAGGGAGATGATGTCGGCCAATAGATTGGAGGGTTCCTGGACAGTGAGAACTCGTGGTGGACATCCATCCTTATATAACTGAAAACCTCCACGTGCCGCAAATGATTATTTTTTCGTTGAAAAAAAATTCACTGTTTCTCTCAAAATAGCCCCCAAGATCGCCCAATGTCCTGCATTCATGCATTCAGAAATGGGCGGACCATGAATAGGTGATCTAATGAGATCTGATGAGGCATCACTAATGCGCCCCGCTTCAGAGCCGTCAGAGGCCCATTCATGGTTTCTGGTCTGCGCGTGTACCGAAGCACTCACACAGGCAGATGGATTTGCAAGGCTTGCTGACGTAAGTTGCCGTATTGAGAACCGAAAGCTTAATTTGTACCACTAATTAATTGATCAGTATTTTTTCTGTTGTGATTTGACTGGTGTGTATGGAATATTGTTGAAAACGGAGGCGTGTAGGTGGTAAAAAACACTGAAAAATACTGGTGACAAGCATTCAAATTGGGATATTTTGAGGTACGTAGGTTGTAAAGAGATGAAAAATAAGACAAAAATTAATGGATGCCAGGAACTTTAAATTTTGTTTCGGCGTTCCTTTGGCTATATTTAAAGAAGAAAAATTGTCAAAATTTCGCTAATAAATCTCCAATAGGAGCTATAAATAATAGAATGTTACAGTAAAACTATTTCTACAGAGTTAAATGGAAAGCTATTTTCATCTGTAATTGAAATAAAATGCACAACTGAAATACAAATATATGAAAATGATAAACATAAAATGCAAATACTGACATAAAATAAAATAAATAATAAAAATAAAAACGATAAAAAACATTTAAAAAAAACTGTATTAAATGATACGTTTAGATGGGGGCAGTAAAAAAATTTAAATGTTTCGAAATTTAAAAAATTAAATATCCGAAAATATCAAAAATATTATTCATTTTTATTTTTAAAAAGAACATTTCTGAAAAATATTAAAATCATAGAATGTAAATGCCAGATTAACATTTTACTTAGTACCATGATACCATATAGTTAATATTTTGATTCCATTTTAACATGCACAGATTATAATTAGCACTAATCGTACCGACCGACACTTCGCTGATGTAATGAAATTGTTATTGGGAAACGGTCATTTGCCTGGTTACGGTATATTTAGTGTTAAAGGCGCATAATTTATGACAGAGAATTTAGTTTTGAGGCAAAAATAGTGTAAAAATTTGCCTTTTTCGGAAATAGTATCGTTCCCATATAGTTCCAAATGAGCTTAGAATCTGTTTTCATTTTTTTCAGCAACTTTTTCCTTATTTTCAACTGAGATACCGAAATACATTGAGAAATAGCAAAACATCTTTTAATTACTACTCAACTTTGAATTATTGCAATATAATTTTAAATCGTTTAAAATATTTTTTGTGTCACTTATATTTATTTTATAGAGTTACACTTATTCTTGCATTTACAGAATACATTATTATTTGCAAGTAATAGGTACATTGTTTGAAGAAAAGAAACAATGAGATGATTTTTGTTCATGCGCATTACAAAAAGATTTCAATCTCCTACTCTTATACTCAGACGAGCAATTTTATCACATGTAAGAAAATAGCAAGAATTTGAACAACCAATGTGAATATTTTAGCATCTTTCGTGTAATTCAACAAAAATAACATCATACTTTTCAATTTATCGCTATTTAATACTCGTTCTCTTGAAGATGAAGATTTGTATTATTCTATTTTTCATTTTGAAAGATTATTATGCTATGTTTTACAACAATATGTTCAGATATATAATATGTTGTTATAATAATAATTAGAAAATCACCCGACATGGTATGACGGGTGCAAATTGCCTCTTCATTCGAGAGATTTCCCTTCAAATTTGATGCGTTTAAATAGATATATATGTGAGAGAAATGTTTAACATTGATTGAAAACAAATATAAAAAATGTTTTACGACAAGAAATATTTTTTTATTTGCATATTTCTTTATTCAAACTATATCACGAGCATGATATACCACTGACGAAATTTACTACTTTGTATTAAAAAACGGAAATTAATTTGAATTATATTATTAATATAATTTAAAATTTCTCGGGAACTATATATATATACTTTTACTACATAGCGAGATAAATTTTATATCAATCGATAGCAAATTTTATTTCACTATTTTAGAGCTATTAAATTTGAAATTAGAACGAGAACTACTCTTTTAAATTTAAAATTACTGAAATTTAGGTTATCTAACAATGAAATAATGCTGTTTAACGTCTCGCAGTGCTGTGGCGCGCGTTTTAATGTTGGTGACATCAGAGCGTTACCGAGAAACAGATCTGGTCTATTATATCAGTAATATACTATTTTTCAGTGGGAGCCGTCTTATGCTCGTTCAGAAAAGTATGGTTGGATCGGATGGGGTGAGGTTAATTATTGGTTATCTTGGTCGAAGTGAGGTTAAGTTACGTGATTTGTATAGATTGTGAATATCGTCGAAATCAATTGGTTTATTGCAAACAATTTATATATTTATTTGCTTCAGCTTTCAGGCGCGCCGCGAAAAGAAAAACGTGGAAATTTGAGCACTTATTGAATAACAATGTCAGATGAATGTTAAAAAATGGAATATGATATTTGTTTTTACTGTAGTTAATATTAATGTTCGGTGGGTTTGTAAATAGTGTCCATCGCAGTTTTAATTTTGATGTAAACATCTAAATTATTTCACGAGTTTTTAATTTAAAACTACTTCAGATACATTTGAAGTATGGGTATTGATTTACTGGCGTCCGTTTACTTTTTGAAAGGCAAGAAAATCGGTGATTTTCTTTGCAGCTTGAATACATATAACCTATTTGACAAATAGCATAGGTCACTCTTTCTCTTTTAAGTTAGGTCGTTTTTTTCCCCTCTTAAAATGTGATATTCTTTGTCAAACAAGTAACTTGATATGATCCAGCCATTTTAAAATGCGTGCTGATTTCACAGGACGCAACATTTCCTACAAAGAACATTAACTATCATTTAATTTTCTTTTATTAAGTGCTCCCAATTTTTGGTTTTATTAAAAGCTTCTACCGTGGATTTTTAAGTATGAATCTTTTAACACTTTGGATACTTAGGACTGGATCTCGTATAAAAATTATATTAACATCGATTTAATCTTCGTCAAAAATATGACAAACGACAAAATCGTGTGACCGCCAATAAATACACACAAGTATATTTAAAAGCAGGGAAACACCCTTTTAATTTATTTAATATGTCGAAACCTCTTCTTCGCACGCTACTGATCCTAACACACGCGGAACATCTTGATACAGAAGATTAACTGAAGACGACGTATAAGGTCGTAGCGCTATCTAAAAACTTTTAATTACTGTATCCTTCTATACCTTATCACGAAAGAATGCACGATTCACGAACAGTCAATGAGTTTCGTCTCCCGAAATTTGCATACAAATGCATTTTTGGCCTAAAATTGTGTTTCTTGTGAACAGTCGGAATTATCACGAAGATTCGTGATGCAGCGATTAAAATGAAATTATAAGCTATGATAGTGATTCCAAGTTTATTATGAGAAATGGAATACGAAATTGTTAAGCACTCATTATAATATTTAAGTTGGCAATTGTTTTTGGACTGTGCTCTTGGACGAAACAGAAATAAGAAACTTCATTAAAATACTTTAGTTTCTTTGCAACAATTTGAGTGGCAACACAAGGAATAATTCAAACTGGTTTAATCATGCAATATTCTAAAAATTGCATTTTGTTAATGGTGTGGATTCCAGACGTTTAGAATCTTCTTCTAACTACAAAAATTAAGATTTTAAGTTCATTGTATATTTTGAGGACAAAATAATAATTTTGTGAGTGAATTTATGCACACTGGATCCCTGGATAATAAAACTGGTTAATCTTTTCATTAATATCTTAATTTTGAATCTTTTATTTCTTTTACTGTATGCTTGGAGCATCGTAGCCACGTTTGACACTGGTGATGTAATATCTCCCAAACGAAATTAGCATTCATGGATATCGTAACTTATCCTCTCGAATATTCTTCGATTACAGGCATTGGTTACCATAGTTGTCGTCAAGACTACGCACCAAATTTTATTCAATTCATCAACAGATATGTGAACAATTCCAAAAATAGTTCTTTCTGTTTCAGAAAGATATAAAAGGAAGTAATTTCTGCCCATAGTGGTAGTCTATGGATTTCATAATGGCTATTAATTCTTTACGCGTGACACAATCATTTCTTTCAGGCTTACACAAGCTCTTGCTGATGTAAGCGATGACACGCTCTTCGTTTTCAATTTTCTGAGAAAGCGCGGCTCCTATTCCTTTACTACTATTATCCGTACCAAGATATAATCCTTATCAGTCCGGAGATAGGTCAAAACAGGGGAAGTTGGGAGATTAATTAAAATTTTGCTCATATGGGCTCTTTGAAATTTACCAAATCATTTATAAACTGTTCTAATCAAAGGTACAGAGTCAGCATAATGTTTATCAAGCTAAGTTTTCGTTTCTTGAGTCGTTTTCCCTTTCAGAAAATAAACGTTTCATCACTTCACGAAATGATTTCTCGTCCATCTTTCAGAAATCACGGCACTTAATCGATTCAAATAAGTGTTAAACAATGTTTAATAGATATATCTGAATTAAACTTATTGTGATACAAGGGCCCGATTTCCCATAAGGACAACCTAGGCCATGACCTATGGCGCAACAATCGGAGGGCGCAAATGTAAAAGAAATTACAATAAAACATTAAAAAATTACTAATATAATATCCCAGATATGTCTCTGAGTAAAACTCTGACTTCACCAACAATAAAGCTGTTGCCAACAAACCAACGACAACAAAAAAGAAGCAAACACAACCATAGCACAGCGAGACATTAAACAGCATTATTTCATTGTTAGAGAACCTAAATTTCAGTAATTTTAAATTTATAAAAGTAATTGCTGTTCTAATTTCAAATTTCATAGCTCTAAAATAGTGAAATAAAATTTGTTATCGATTGATATAAAATTTTTCTCGCTATGATCAATAATTCACGAGAAATTTTAAATTATATTAATCATACATTTCAAATTATTTTCCGTTTTTTAATAGAAAGTAGTAAATCACGTCAGTAGTATATCATGCGCGTAATAAAGTTTGGAGGCTACGATGGATCTGATTATTTATTGCAATCGTGTTGATATAATTTGATAATATTTTTTGGAAGTGTTTGACATGCAGAGAAGAGCTTTGTTTTGAAACTAGATTTTTTGTCTATCTAGATTATATCTTCTAGATTTTCTAGATTATTTTTAGACCAATAGGTTTTTTGAATAAAGAAATATATAAATAATATATAAATAAAATTATTTCCTGTCATAAAAGATATGTTTATTTTATTTGTTTTCGATCAACATTTACATTTTTCTCGCATATATATATATATATATTCAAACACATCAAAGTTGGCGGGAAATCTCTCGAATGAAGAGGCAATTTGCACGCGTCATACCATGACGGGTGATTTTCTAGTATCAGTATTATTTTGGAAATACCATACAAAAGACTGTCAGAACATTCATATACATTAAATAAACTGGTGGCAGGTTTACGATGCCAATCTCTATAGCTGCGGTGAGTATACCAAAAGACAGGGGGCAGAATTAAGTGCTTTAGCCTAGGGCATAGAAATGCATAAATCTGGCTCTGTGTAATACTGTTCAAGACACAGTTCCACACCATATTGAGACAATTTTTAGTTGCAGCTGGCGCCATATCTTCGACTTTGTACAGATTTACCGAAAAACCATTGTATGCCGTCACGCTTGATCAACGCCATGAACAGTGGCAGCTCGTCCATAAGAGCTGCGGTGCCACCTGAAATTATTTTAAAAGATTGTATTTTCGTTTCATTCTAATGGGCTTACTTTTCCACTTTGAGAATTCAGTGATCAACGAAAATGGCAAATAAGTAACAAAAAATGTAAAAAGAAGACAGAAAATCAATCAAGAATTAAGAGAGAGACAGACAAGAGCTGCATCAAGTTTTGCCCCTCCTACAGATCCGGTATTAACGCAAAGATCAACGCGAAGCGCAGGAGAAAAGCAACTCTTTATCCGCTTGAAATTGCATTCTTTTAGATGCATTTTTTTCAGCTCTCACTTGGCACGACTTCCTCATTTGGCTCTTTTTCGCTTTTTCTCAGTAGTTCAGTCGTTAAGTCGTTTTTTTAATCCAATTCTGGAGGAGTTGTAATTTTTTTGCTTCTTTGTGTTTTTTCGGGTGCTGATTACGATTCTGAGGTTTGCCACCAGTAATTTATGTTGGAATTTTAGTTATAGCCAAAAAACATTAAAAAAATTTCTCTAGTTTTTTTGCTTGTAACTCAAAAACTATCAATTTTTATTATATCATCATTATATACCGAATTCATCAGCACAAAATTTCCTACAACTTAGGTCTATAAAACTTTTGCAGCACCGCTTGTTTCTGAGCTGGCCATGAAGCAGTAACTTATTTCCTTTTCTTTCTCTCCCTCGCACGTGCGGAATGATTTCTTTAAAGGATAGATGACAGTTAACTAAGAATTGGTCTTACTTACTAATGAACTTTACTTTTTGCGTATCATAAGATGGTGAGATTTGTACAAATAAAAAAAATCTCGGATCTTCTGAGACTTGCAGGAAACTTACGATATAATTCCCTTTCCCCTGACTCTAACGAGCTATTCACTCTCAAGAGAGATAGCGAATGTTGCAGGAGTTTTTCTTCCTGTGGCGCATATATGGCTTTTGCGCTAAAGAATTCTAATAAAACCTATCTTCTGATTCTTGTTTTAGGAACCGATTTTATTTTCGAAAATTATATGTAATTGAAAAGATTACGTGAAAAGATTTAAATATACATACTAAAAACAAGAAAGTACTTTTTCAGCATGCATAATTTTGTACACATTGAAGAAATTAATGAAATTCGCCGTAAGATAAGGTCACTTCATACAGGAGCACATCCATTATTCTAATGAAAAGGGGAGACATATTCTCTTTCTATTGCTTTTGAATAAAAAAATTCAAGAGATAATAGTACTGAGTACTTATAACTTACATATTTTTAGCACAGATATTTTTCTTTTCCATTTTTATCGGTATTTCGGGTAATCCGAATTTTTTGTAATCCGAACAGGCACCGGTCCCAATTAGTTCGGATCAGCGGGGTTTTACTGCATTAACTAAAGTTAATATTCTCGATCAAAAGGTAAACAAATTCAGGTTTTTAAAGTCTGTAGAGGTTTGAAAGCAATGCTTGCAAATACACATGCAACTTTTTCAGCATTTATAGGGCTATCAGAAGCCTCATGGCTAGGCCTCGGCTTCGGAATCAGAGATTCGCGGATTCGAGACACTGTTCCATCTGAAAATCCCCCGTGCTTGTTATCCTGGAATGAGCTAAATCGGCCGTTGTGAGTCAAACATCATCCCATTGGTGTGGACTGGAAGTTTGGACAGTGGAGGTCTGGATCAGATGTTGTTGAGTTCACACAATTGACAGCACTGGTGAGGCGCGCATCGCTGTATTTATATTTTTGCTTTAAGAGTTGTGAGCTTGGCATTTTCCATTTAAGTTTCAGTTCAGATGTAAAATTCACGAATAATTCGTTCGTTAAATAAATGACTATTTTCAGTTTTGTAAAAGAGTTAATTTTTTATTGAAACTATTTTCTGTTGAGTCAGGGACCCAGAAGTATGTTTACTTAACTCTAGTGAATTAACTTCTTGAGCAGTTTTACCTTTTTTAAAAGGTGAAACATTAATTAAATTTAGCAGAGATTTCGGTGAAATCTTAGTTTGCTCCAACAGATGTCGTTTTCATCATATAAACACGGTTCAGAATCACGAGGTCCATCCCAAAATAGTAATGTAATAGCTTTAAAACGGGTTGTTAATCTAACTAAACTAAACTAATCAAGCGTTTGTATCAAATAAATTCATGTTTTTCAGTTATTATCCACTGTTTTATCGAGTTTTTTAGTCATCATCATTTATAAAGCATATGTGATATGTACTTATTTTATGCTAGTTAAAATAGAATAACTCTCATGAACCGTATTACCGTCAGAAGAAGTAATGAAATGAATCTTTAAAAAATAAATGCCTTATTTCTATTGTGTCTCATTACTACCGCTTCAAAATTAGTCAAACTCTTAAACAACTCACTCCGAAATCTAACTCTAAACGGCTGCAACAGCCTAACTCAAAACACCGTTTAGCTAAATTTCCCAGGGTTCCACAAGGTCCCTCTTTAACACTCAGATTGAGCAAAAGTGTTTTGACACTAGCTCTCAAACAAATATTTACTTCAAGTTTGTGTTTCATGAAATGGGCGAGCGTTGGACTGAAGATGTAAAGGTCCCTGTTTCGATCCCGGGCTTCTGCAGACCAGTTGAATTTCTTAATGGAAGAGATTTGTTTCTCCTCTAGGTGGCAAGTTTTAACTAGTCCTCTTTAGGACTGATGAGGAAAGCCGCAAAACCAACCATGTTGACCAGAGGACCCTGGCGCCATCAGGGAGGCAAGACATGGCTACTTGATAAGCTGAATTCCGACAGTATAATCATCAGGTATATCCCTTTTCTGTGTGTGTGAAAGAAAGAATTAATGGATGCTGAATGTTGAATGTAAATCTAAATAAATTATTCCCTTCCAGAAATTCAGCCCCCTTCAGACATCAAAATTAATTAGGTTCAATTCATTTTTAATAAGGTCTAAATTATTTTAATTTATTGTTAGGAGTCGAAGTTGTGGCCCCAGAGGCCGTGCGCTTTGCCCACCCCATCACTATTTCATGCAATAAAATGCTTACTGAGACAAACCGAGTTTACCTCGACCTCATGAAACTGGAAACCCACTGGTACCCACGGTGGCCCAGCTTACCCAAAAAGTGTGTAAAGTGAAAAAGGCCTCCGGGGAAAGTGATGTATCCCCAAAAGCACGCCGAGGAAAGACGGGCCCCAGCCCCAAGGGACAAATTTATTGAGTCAAATTAAAAAGTTTCAAAGCATTGCCCAAAACAGGGGCATTGATTAATTACAAAGATATATATATATATATGCTGGACTCAGAAACATAAAAAGCTGACAAAAAAGCTAAAAGCTGGTGACACAATACGCTAGACTCAATTTTTAAAGCAAAAGTGAACAATTCCATGTGATAAAAACAATAAAACAAATACAATATATCCAAAATAAAAATACAACAGATCGGTGATAAAGGGCAGGCGGAAGTGGAAGTGCCCATAACGCGCACCGCGCCGGATGTGGTGAAGCCGGTGGTGCGACCTCATGATACTCTAATTGATAGTTATAATTGTTCCCATGAAATGGCAGTTGAGTGAGATCTGATAGTCATTGATTGCCGAGTGTTTTAACTCGACCGTTCGGCACTTCGTCTCTTAGTCTGTGAATTTGTTTGTTACGCATTCACGACCAAACTCGGAATTCGATTTTTTTCGATTTCGGCATGAATGTTCCTTGAATTCAAACTGAGACTACCTCAACCTCATGAAACTATAATTGATGGTTATAATTGTTCCCATGAAATGGCAGTTGAGTGATATCTGATAGTCATTGATTGCCGAGTGTTTTAACTCGACCGTTCGGCACTTCGTCTCTTAGTCTGTAAATTTGTTTGTTACGCATTCACGACCAGACACGCACTTCGATTTTTTTTCGAATTTGGCATGAATTTTCCTTGAAATCATTAGAAACGACGCATGTGAACGAATTTTCATTTTTTTTTTATTTCGTTTGAAAATGGGGGCCATTTTAATGGTTCCATTTCAAGATGGTGGCCGGTTTGGTTTCGTTTAATGTAAGCTTCAGCTTTTTTCAACGATTTTAGCCAAAATCAAAAATCGTCCTCCAAAAGTACCGATAATATCAAATGACATGTCATTGTAATTTTATAAACACTCATAAAAACAGAGGCTTGTGTAAATAATTAGCATTTGAGAAAAAAATGGCTAAACCTTTTAAGACTGCGATGAAAGGCAGACGTTAGATTTTTTTAAGGTAGATTCCTTATAGGAACTCTCGAGTTCATAGATGGGTTGTCCATCTCAAAGGGGGTGGAAATGGTCGGAGGGGGTTGAAATTTTCATTTCCCAATAATTCCTTTCCAATTGAATATAGAAAGAAAATTCAGATTAGACGAATTATCGCCTTATCATAACGAACAATTTTTGTATTTAAAGTTTTTTGACAGCTGCAATTGCTTAGAAGTTATGAACTGAAAATTGATTTCCTCCCCCCCCCCCTAACTTAACGTACCTTTCAACCTATGCATGTTACCCCTTGTTGGAAGGCTCTCGTCATTTACAGTGTCTTCGACCCTCCTTCATTCTTGCATCTCTAATCCTTATGAAAATAGTGGGCGAAATGCTCTTTTCCTTATATCTCCGGACTAAAGGACCTTTACTACCTTTGCCTTCTGGTTTGCCGACGGGGATTTCTTTCTTTTTTTTTTGACGCGAGGTCTAACGTTCACAGAACTAGAAATTTTATTATTAAAAGTATATTTAAAAATTTAGGTGTAATTGATCTACTCGATGTTATCAATAAGAAGGGCCAGATTTCCCGTAGGCCCAACCTAGGCCATGGCCTAGGGCGCAGCCATCAGAGGGTTCATATGCAGAAGAAATAACAACGAGATATTTACAAACTTTTCAGTATTATTTTGAAAAGGCCGAATAAAATGATGTTTTTAAAATTTACATTCGTTACATTAACATACATTTAACATTAGCTATATATTTTTTTGTCTTCTGTCGACTTTACCGTCTCTTGCCCTGTCCATTTCATCTGCCCTTCAAGCCTATTCTCGGACAAAAGCGCAAACGAAGAAGTTCTAAAAGGTATGTCAGACGATTTCAAGAAATTCGATGAAGTATTTTTTGCAGATATCCTTGTTGAGTTATTTCATAAATAGTGTGACAAAATCGTCTTGTGGGTATACGTGAATGCAGTCCAGTAAGCAGGATTACAAAAAAGGCTCTTTATTTTACAGGTATTCTAAGCAAAGAAACTTAACACAAGTATTAAAACAGCACTTGTAAAAAATCACAACAGAGATTACCATTAAATCTCAACACAGCGCTCAAAGGTTTCCTATTAGCTCACCAGCTTGCTTGCAGATCAAAATCCAACTGACTCTTATTGGCTTGAGAGCTTGCTTTTATACTTTTTCAACAGGAAGTGACTTCATTACGTAGGAAGTGATGTAATCTCCAGAAAGTTCATAAAGCTAGTAGAAATAGGTTGACAGTTCGAGAGCTTTCTAGAAAATTCCTTTTGTCGCCAAAGTCGCCAACTTTGCCGCAAAGTCGACAAAATGGTCACCAATGTCGCCAAATTTATGGCCAACTCGCCAAGTTTGTCGACAAGGTTAGCATCTCAGGGAAACAACATTATAGCTTTGTAACAATAGTATAATTTTGAAACAATGTGTTCAAAGAGTATAAAGATTGTATTAAATGCTTATAGTTTCGAAGGTAAGCTATTGTCTAGTAAACTGAAAATTATACAATAACTTTTTTGAGAGGAGGGCTGTGTGGGCAGAATATGCTTTGGCCTAGGGCGTAGAAATGTGTAAATTCGGCCCTGTCTATAAGTAAACTCGTACAAAGAGATGGGCTGCGAGCGCCAGTTGTGAGATATCTCTGTAAGCTTGATTTTCCAAATTCTGTAAGAATTTGGAGCTAAGAGCTCTGGAGAGTAAAAGTTGGAGAGCACTATTTTCCAAATAATAATTACTCAACTCAAGGGAAGTGCGGTAATTTCAGCACTTTTTACATATATATATTTTTTACATAAAAGGCTCTCATCTCTTCTTTCTTTTTTTTCCAAATCTGAATTGTTCTCTGCTCTGTTTTCTCGCATATTATATAAAAGAATATCTCCAATAATGCGATGTAAAAAATTATTGTTCCTGGGTGTATGGAACTTCTCAATTTGCGTCCATAAAAATCCCCGAAAGTGTCCAACATTTCGCTTCCCACTATCATTTATTGTTGATTTCGTAATTTTGATATTTTTTGGATATAACTTTGGAAAGTATTATCTGAAGAAAATGATTTTGACTCTCTCTTAAAATTTAGAAAGGTACTTTTCAATTATATTTGTTTTTAACATGTTACTTTTCCCTGTTTTCTAGGGTATTTCAAACATTATTTTTAATAACCAGGAGTGGCGTTTGAGTTTGCCCGACGGGGGGGCACGATCTGCTGTACGAGGGGAGAAATGTAATGAAATTGGTCTCAAATTTTCGCCAGTTCTTTCTTTATGAACAAGTTGAATTCCCCGCACAAGAATTTTCCCCGACAGGGGATCCCTGACCCCCGGTCTCCCCACTGGCAACACCCCTGTTAATAACAGCTGCAATAACTTACACAGATATAAATGTATAAAATATTTTCACTTGCTGAAGTAATGTATCAATGGAGTAATTAAAAAGGTATTAAATCTTTTCATTCAGTTTTTAATCAGTTTGGTTAGGGAAGGCCCAATAAAGTGACATTGTTTAGAAAACATTGAATGAGTGAGTGAATTGAATTTATTCACACAATTGTTAAGTAATAAGTCTAGATAAAATCCTCTCTGTTAGACTAGATATGCGATGTTCGCAGAAAGTTACGGAATATTATGGAAATGTATCACAATAGAGTCCATTTATGCTCGTATAATAAACTGTTGGAAGTTAAAATTTTGTTCGCGGTTGAAATCCTGAATCTATTCCGTGTCCTGCAGTTGCTGCTCATAATGGTAAGAACAGTTCTTTTACTGACAGATTGTAATAATAATAATAATTGTTTATTTATTTACTTCATATTTTGACTTGTAATATCCTTTTTATTCGTATATAAGAACTAAAATTAGGGATTTTTTTAACTCTTAAACTATGTATAATTTATTTAATTTCGTTTTCTGCTTACATAAGAATCATTCGTATTCGTTAGCATTGTCAGAGGGGATCTAATCTAAATTACAAGTTTTAGCTTAAGGAGTTTTTAAGTTTTTTGGAATTTCTAAAATATTAAGTTAATTTTACTGGAATTTATTAGATTACTCTTTATTTTTCACAAGTCAGTTAATATATATATATATATTAGTAATAACTAATTTATATAAAAATGCCATATCATCATGTTCACAAGGAAAATGCAAACACGTCAATAATTTCCAGCAAAATTGTTTTTCAATTTTTACTAAACTATATCTAATTTTTTAAAGTTTTTTCACAATAAGTTTGGAGCATATTATCGCCCTAAAACCATTTCCACACCCTTTTAAAATTAAAAAATTAGCTCCTCAGTGATACCAGTTTTTGAACTGAATTTAATTTCCCTGAAATTTTCTATTTAATTTTAATAATTTTTTAAAAATTATTTTAAACACAATTTTGTAACAATACTTTTCTTTTAATAATTTTT
>BGPR01003878.1:81922-103721 GCA_013235015.1 Araneus ventricosus
TTTTAATAATTTTTTAAAAATTATTTTAAACACAATTTTGTAACAATACTTTTCTTTTAATAATTTTTTAAAAATTATTTTTGAACACAATTTTGTAACAACACTTTTCTTTTACATAACCGAGTGCAACAAATGAAAAAAGTGTGAATTATCGATAGGAATATTTTAATATAATATAATTAAGAATATATATTATATTTTTCAGTTTATTACTAAGCAATGCTTTAACATATTTCAAAACGTTGGATGTTCTTTTAAGATGATACTGTTTTTAGGCCAGCATTCTTTCTGTAAATTGAGTGATGTAAAAGGTGTTACGTGCGGAATGCAAAGGCTGATGCAGTCAGGTTAAACGAAGACAAGCCAGACGAATCAAACCTAAAACATTATCAATGTACGATGTTTCGGACTTGAGGTTCTGATCTATTATTATTTTTCCTACACAAAAAGTTTGCGCGAAATGTAAACAAAAGGGGAAATTTTAATGAGAGACACATATGCATAAAATGATGCTGATTCAGGTTTAACCCTTTCGGTCCTAATGCGCGTATACGTCCCGTAGATTAGATTTCATTCCCTATTAGTAAATAAATCACACTTTAACATGGATTTTTATGTTTTCAGTATTCTTAAAGAATTATGGAATAATATTATGATTAAAGAAACTTGAAAAAACTCTCAGATTGTGAATGGTGGATTATGTTTTGGTTGCCTTTGTAACAAGATTATTATTACGAAGCTGTAAGGTTGTTTCCCTAACATGCATATCTTATGGCAGGAAAGAGAGTTTTACAGATGTTTTATTGGAATAGTCCCAGTCAACTATACCCTATTGGTAAATAAATCCCACTTTTACATGGGTTTTTTTATGTTCTTAAGGAATTATGGAATAAAATTATGATTAAAGAACTCTCAGATTGCAGATGGCGGACTTACGTTTTTGTTGTCTTTGTAACAAGATTATTGTTAGGAGGCTGTAAAGCTGTTTCCCTAACATGCTTATCTTATTGCAGGAAAGAGAGTTTTACAGATGTTCTACTGGAATAGTCCCAGTCGACTATACCCTATTGCAGGTGTGGGGAACCTTTTTGCCCTGAAAGACCTCATTAAATTTCGGCAGTCGGGCAAAAGGCCGCACGGGCAGAATCGTATGGGTTATTGTCCTTTAATTATTATTATATTACAGACATGCATATTATTTTAATGTAAGTTGTAAACAACTGGTAAGGTAGCATTGGTAAATAAATCCCACTTTTGCATGGGTTTTTATGTTTTCGGTGTTCTTAAAGAATTAGGTCAGTGTTCCTCAACCTTTCAGTATTTGGGATCCAATTTTCAATCGTAATTTTCATCGCCCCTCCCCCTCATACAATAACAATGTATGCATTAACAATGTATTTTTGGTATTTTGACGCTAAAGGTAAATATAGAAAAAGAACTCAGAGTGTCTATTTCTAATATTAAACCTTCCTTTGAAAAACTTTGCTCTGCAAGACGAGGAAGACTCTGCAAGGGAGTGACTGATACTTAATAAACCTGTTTTTAATTTAGTATTGATAATCTAATTATTAAATAAATTGTGCAGTACCGATAAAATCCTATTCATAAGTATATTATATCAGTGTAAATGTGTATTTTATTATGTGAGACTGTATTTTGTTTTGCTTTCCTTTTTCAGTAAATCAATCAAATTTTAAACAATATTTTCTTTTCGGTATGCTCGCGCCCCACAATTAGTGTTATCACGCCCCCTTTGGAGGAGTGGCCCACAGGTTGAGAATCGCTGAATTAGGTAATAAAATTATGATTAAAGAAACTTGGAAGAACTCTCAGGTTGCGAATGGTGGACTATGTTTATGTAACAAAATTATTGTTACGAAGCGGTAAAGTTGTTTCCATGACATGCTAATCTTATCGCAGGGAAGAGAGTTTTACAGATGTTTTACTGGAATAGTCCCAGTCGACTGTACGATTGTGACATATTGTCACAGGAGATTCCCAGGAAATGGGAAAAGTGAAAAACTTTAAACTCGTAGCATATTTCTTCTAGTATGTCACCGTAAAATTAAACTACTTTTCATAATTAAATTTTAATCATGCAAAAGTTGGGTCGAAATGGTTAAATATCATCCGCAATCATATTTATCATCTGTTTGGCCGTCTCATGAAATGACTCCAATCTACCATCCTACGTTGGTCTGACAGGAATGCGTCATATTCGTCATCTGACCGCGGTTCAAAATTACGAGGTCCGTCCCTAAATAGCCCTCGTGTTGTTTCAAAATGGGACGTTAATCTAACCTAACCTAACCTGACAGGAATGCATTCTAGATGCTTTTAACGATGGCGTTCATGGAGAATCATAGTACTTCGCAAGAGAAGAGACTTGTACTTCACACATTCTTTCTTCTTGCTTTAAAGCTACTAATTTATTATTCTGGAAAAGGTGCACTTCTGTCACTTGCGCTCCCTTTTGAGACAAAACAAACTCTCGTGCCCCAGTTTTCTCCCAAAAAACTTTTTGTCCTGCCCTTAAATTTTGTAACAAAAGTCCGTTAAAAAACAATTATTAGTAAAATTTCATTAAAGTGTTTTATGTCAAGATGATTTATTCGACAATTTTTGCTTATATATGTAGATATATAATATAGCATATATATATATAAGATATATAGAGAAAGTTTAAAAAAGAATATCTTGTGAATTTTTACGAGATCCTAATATTTTTATAGCCATCACAAACAATCTACAATTCAAGAACTTCTATTGTAGTACGACTATTCGAAACTGTAACAGTTATTTTCTGTTCGAAAACAAAGTACCATCTAATGATTTGCTGTAATAATTCGCTAAGAAGTGAAATTTTTCCATTCTTAATCTGCCAAACGATTTAAGTGCAATTTTTTAGGTCGTAGCTCTTGGCAACTGGTAAAAAGATGAGACTGATTATATCTTAATTTATATTTGGTGAGGAAAGAAAGAGATGCAATATTTATGCACCTTAAAATTTTCAGCGAACTCTTGCGCGCTCATTGTGAGACAAATGACAATAAAAATTATTAGGTAAATAATATTCCGCCTCGAACGACGATTCACAGCCGTTGCCACAGAGACAAACCACAACTATGTGCCGCAGGAGGCGGGGTCCTAGCTGGGATATCGACCAATAAGATCATACCTCCGACCTCTGTGACGACTTCTTGCATTATTGACAAGATAGCGTTATCTCACTACGGGCCGTCTGACAGTTTCTCACGACACAGAAGTTAAAAAAAAGTCCTCTCACTCACAAAGTTCTGTCTCGTAATTATATACATATGGAGAACGGCACGCACTCCGTCCCTTTGTTCGAATTTCGAATGAAAAGTTGGCGGGAAGGGAATTATAAATAATAATTTGATGTCATATATCGACTATCGTTTGGCACCCAGTGCACGGGAAGTGAAGCGAATCGAAGAGGTCAGGTCAAGGTTAAAAGCGGGAGTTTGACATTATCGCCTCGTTGCATGTTTTTATTATTAAAAAGTGACGCGCACACTGCCTTTTTTGTGTGATTGTTATGTTTATGGCCTGTAATGGGCTGTCAATCATACGGCGTCTCCCGGAAAGAGTTACATCCAGAAATAACAGGTTGCAGCGCGCTCTGTAATGGATGTCACAAAGGTGTTGAAAAAGGGTCCCCCCCCCCCCCCCAGCTTCTTCAACTTTATTATGATGCATACATGATGAAATGATTTGAAAAAAGTCTCAGATGCATTTTTTCCCTTGATGTTTTTTACTTAATATTTGATATAAAAGGCTGATCAATTTCTTTTCTTTCTCGTGAAATGGAAATTCTTTCCTCGAGGCAAATAAGAAAGGTTCGGATCTATTCAAACAATAATAGACTAAGGTAGAGTCAAATCGATTTTTTTATGCGCAAGAAGGAGGAACTTAACAAAAGTTGTCCTTTCATTAAAAATTCTTTAATAAAGTGCAAGAAATGGTAATTATTATATGTTTTTCCTTGAAATCAATAGGAATGGGTGATATAGGTGAATTTACATACAGAAGCGGACTTGGCATAAAAGAAGCAATCAAAAGTCATTAACCCCCTCCTTTTCCAAAATATTATCTGCATATTTTATGCAATTTAATAAAGTCAAAGCTGATTATAAGCGAATAAATCCAAATAATTATACAGGAAAAACATATTTAAGTTGAATATCATTCTGCACGAAACAATTTGTTTTGGAACTTTAAAAAAAGTGAAGGTACAATCTTTTCTGTTAGGTTAGTAAAATCTGTTAAGGTTAGTAAAATGTATGCAATCCTTGTACAAGAGCAATTAAATATTGCAGAATCTTGGACAATATAAGAACAATAAAACTTATGTGACGTTCTTATGGGAGGGGTATCGACTCCTAACTTCTAAGGGATGGCAGCTATTAAAACAATTTTTAGCACAAAGATTGTTAGTTGTGATAAGGCAGTAATTCGCATTATTTGAATCGTTTTTGTATTTTTAATCATCTTTGTATAATTAGCGAATTATGGAGGAATGAAATTTCCTCACCCACACACATTTTCCAGCTCCTTCCCCTATTTACGAACTCAGTACAGATTTTCACCCTTCCTGTAACATATCCTTAGCCGATTCAAATCTGCAAGCCTTGTCATGAGAATCATTGCAATAGTTAGTCTTCCTTTTAGGAATCTGTCTAAAATGAGATCAACGACTAGGCCAGTGGTGGAGAACCTATGACCGCAGGTCAGACACCGACCCACCGAGGCTTTTTAAATGACCCACGCTTTGATTTTATAAACTTGTTTTTTATATCAAAAAAGAGAGATCAGACGTTCGAAAATGTTAAAAACTTAAAGTATAAATATCTAATGTCTAATTTATAAAAAAAAAATTCCAACTGATTTTCTATCGTATCGACTCATGACTAGTCGGTCATAAACTTGGCACGCATATTCGTTGCATTGTAGAAAGGGGATGTACCAGCTCGCAGTATTCAACTAATTGGCAGCCTACGCGTCTAGAAATGTTTAATAATTCAACTTCATTATTATTTTTTATTAAATTTTCTTCACTTTCAAAAGTAAAAGCTGTAAAATAGAAAGGAAATGTAAAATTTTTTATAGGATTTTAAAAGTGAGAAGGAAAACAGCATCATCTGTCAAGTTTTTCTGTTAACAAAATTTTTCAGTGTTTCCAAATTATTGGTGCCCCTTTTTAACCACACCCTCCTCCATCCCTTTCCAAGTGACGCCACTGACTTAGAGACCGACGAGCTAGAATTTAAAAAAATAATGAACAAAATTTGTCCCACTTCTCAAAAAGGTTCGCCATCACTGGACTGGGCGTTTCCGCATACCTATGGCAGGGTAGTGACATCTTGCCATAGGCACACGGTGCGAGCAATCCTCTTGACGAGAATCACATTTTGAAACTTATTTTCAAAAGCAGTTGTTGCACACTGATGCGCATAAAGTGCACGGTTAATTTAATAACACATAATCAAAATAAAGTAAACAAAGTTTCTAAAAGTCACAATGCGCACAAAAAGAAATTCAGTCGTCAATATTAATATTACAAAAAGACAGTCTATCGTTAACATTTTTAATTAACCTAAGATTTGTTTAAAGTTTTTGCATCATTAGAACCAATGCATAGAGCGTATTATTAGTTGGTAATAGCTCAGACATTTCTTTTTTGCTAATTTTAAGTAATAAATTCAATATAGATATTAATCAAATTATCAAGAAGTTGTTAAAAAAGAATTTACTGTTCCTTTTCCGAAGTTCAAAATAACGGACTATAATACAGTAATAGTTGGTACTTTTCCATAAGATCAACGGTGGGTGCGCGCCATATTCACCAATACAAACATCCGGTTTTTCACCAACTTTTGCAGCGCACGGTTTTTGTACTAGGCGAAATTATATACATTTGAATAACAACTGAGCGAAATTGTCCATGCTAATCGATTATAGAGACTGAGAAACAGACAAAATCTTTTCTTGGACATGTACGAAAATAATAATGCTTGTTTGAATTGAACCAGTTATTTGTAAAAGGAAGCAAGCACAAAAAAAATCGAAATTATTGTTATTACTATTGCATAAGATGCGTATCATCAAGTAGACCATGGGGTCTCAAACCTTTATTCCTCGCGTACCCCTTTATTAATCTTTATATTTTTGCGTAACCCCCTACTGTCATTCCTTCCTACCACCATCAACGATCCATCTATGCAGAGAAGTTTTTATCAATAATGTTAAGGGTGTAGGTTAGCTTAGGAGTCAAATGCTTCGAATTAATAACATTTGCTGGATATTTCTTATTTTACATTTTATTGCATTTTTACAATAGAATTAGTTCAATGCCAGAACAAATCAAGTCAGTATTGCTATAATTTGGCATTAACCTATAAGAATAGCTGGAAATTACACTCCGTAATAATCAAATATTCAAGTTCAAAATTCTGTAACTTCTTTTAATCCTTATGTTTTTTTGTTTCCGCCATTACCAGCTTTCCCCAAGTTAATACTTGCTTTACCACTTGAATACTTTAATAACTATACCACTTGAAAAGTTAATTATTAAAGAGTGTAATTTTTAGCTATCCTTATAAGTTAATGCGAAATTATTACAATACTGATTTCATTTGTTTTGGCGTTGAACTAATACTATTATTGTAAAAGTGCAATAAGATGTAAAATAACAAATAAGTCCGGCAAATGTTAATAATTCGAGTCATTTGACTCTTATGCTAACATAAGCCATTAACATTATTGATAAGATTTTCTTTGGTTGGTGAAAGGGGGGGGGGGCTTTGGCGGCGGGGGGTCCCGTAAATAATAAAGATTAATTAAGGGACCCCAAGGGAATAAAGGTGGAAACCCCTGAGAACCCCTCCAATTTTTGAGAATCATTATCTGCGAAATTATTAAAGCTAGAAGAAAAATAAAAGCATGTGTTTGGAGGTAATTTTACGCTCTTTAATTTGTTAAATCAATTGTAATTCTGAAACTGAATATAGTTTACGAGATATTCAAGAAAAACTAAAAAAGGAAACCAGAAAACGCGCGTCTGTTTCCGCTGTTCGATAGCCACAGGTAGCGAATGGAAATCTCTCACTGTAGCAAATTTAGAACGTCGTAATGGTACGCCACCTATCTGGAAAAAAACCCTTTTTATATTTTTTCTCCCATTAAAACCAGCCGGAGTGTTCTCCCCTACTTTCTCGTATACTTCCCCAAAAAAGTGCCGTTTCCCCCTCCCCCGCGTGGCTAAAAACATTCGAACCTACTGTTACCCAGAATCTTATGACTATCAGAATGTTTTTCATTATAGTGATTGAAAAATATCTAGGTAAAGAATCAAATTCAAAGAGATGCGTACCGATTTTCCGCTCTTGCCGGCTCAAGGACAAACTGACTTGTTTCCAGTACTCATGCGCGTGGAGATACGGATTCTTTTCAAAAGTAAATTATACAGACCGACAGACAGTCAACCCTTCGACGGATTTGGCCCAAAATTTTATACGGACCTACATTCATGACGATAAAACCGTGTACCAAATTTTACCCATCTAGCTATTCACGTTTTTGAGTTATAGTGTTCACATGACCGCGGACGTACAAACAGACAGACTTCCCGTTGACGGATTTTGTCCAAAATTTGACAGAAACCTACAAATTATGTGTCAAGTTCACATACCAAATTTCATCCCTGTATCTCTAATAGTTTTCGAGTTATCATGTTCACAGACACACAAACAGACATAATTCTAAAATTTTGTTTTTCGTCTAACACGTGGGGATTCGTCAAAATCTCGAGTTCGAATTTTTTGACGATTACAATACTTTCTCTTTGTATACTTCGTATACGAGAAAGTAAAAAAACCTTGCAGTTGTAACATTATTATTTTTTTATTAATTTTTGATATGTGTCCAACAATTCTCGGGCAGCTTGCAGATCAATAGATTTCTATAGACTTTCTTATAAAAAAATCCTGATCATTCACCCCGAACTCCGAAAGTGTAACCAACACCTCCATTTACGGACACGATTAAGATCCTAATCGAATCTAGATTGCTTATGATCTATGCGTGCGGTCAATTTACCTTTCCCATTAGTCATGCGTTTTTTCGCAACGCGATCTGCCCAAAATAACCCCACTCAAAGAATGTTCCCGCTCGTAATGCAGCCGCTGGGTTGTTTACCGTGAGCTGCCGGCCACGCGATTTTCCGTGATGCCGACGATTGCACAAAAACCGGGCCGGGTTACGGGCCCAAGAAAAGAGCGGCATTAGCATTCGCCCGGCTGTAGCCTAATAGCCGTCATGCATTAGCACTCACTGCCTGTTTGTTTTGAATGTTACTCTTTGAATGGTCGGTTATTGAAGAATCGTGATTCCTGCCCTTAAGTGTGTTTTTGCGGAAACTTGATTTATTATGTATCGATGAGGCTACGTAAAAGCGATGGAATGTTAAAAGGATGACTTCGGAAAATGAAGAAGGAAAAGCAAATCGTTTCGGTATTACAGAAACCATTATGAACAATGTACAGTCGAGTCCCTATAACCCGAGTTGATCGGGACTGATACCAACTCGGATTACTGAAAACTCGAATTATGCAGACTACATAATAAAATCGAAGAGAAAAATTGAGTTTTATATATGTGCGTATAACTGAAAAATAGAGAGATCAAATAGCGAAAAAATAACGAGCACACAGATTTGTAAATATAAAAAAGTATTTTAAGTAACATCACGCGTACTTTATTTAATGTTTTAAAAATGAATCTAAAGTTGTTTGTTTTTGAGCAGAAAGTCTCTTTCTTGCTGCGTTGTCTCGCAAGTGTTTCAAAAATAAAACGTTATGTGGTAAAGCATCTGGTTGCTGCTCAATGTAGCGAAGGGCAACTTCTAACGCTGCCGTGCCTTCTGCATGCGAAATGATCGTCTCTGTATTTTATCTTCTTCTCAATTTTTTATTACTTTTTTTTAGCTACCTCGGATTAAGCGGAGCTCGGATGAACAGGACTCGGATTAGCGGGACTCTACTGTATATCGAAACGGGATTAACAATAGGGTGCTTTATATGAATTTTTAATTCAGTAGTACTCCGCTTAAAGTGATCACTTCGGGACTTAAGAATTTTGATAACATTAACCGATTGATAGCAATAACCGAATTGGGTAAAATCAACTATATTTTTATCACATTAAGGAAAAAGAAACAAAAAGGGAAAGAAAAAAACACTTACCTCAGAGCTTATCGATAATTTATTTCAAAAATAACAATTACAAAATTCATTAATTGTTGTTTGGCAGCAATTAGTCCTTAACAGTTCATTTATATATTGTTCGTATTCGTAGAGTTTTATATAAATTTGTTGGGCGATGTTGCACGCCGCGTTTCAAAATGTTAAGGGTTTGCCTCATTTCAGCTTTCGTTGGAGGGTTTCCTTCAATGCATTCGCCCCCGTCGGAATCATCAACTTTTATTGCTTGGTCTTGCTCACAAACAGGTTGGAAATTTTCCAAGTCTGTTAGTGTGGAGGCTACTGGAATGTTTTCATCAATGGACATCCACCCTTCATGCTCTTCCTTTTGCTTACCTTCAGGAGGTTCAATGACAATTACCGACGGTCACGTCTCTGCCATTTAAATGAACGACCTTCAAAGAGAGGCCATGAAAAATTAACCCCGAAATTCTTGGGATGTGTGGGGGAAAGTGGCCCCCAGATGTTTTCTTACAAGTGGAGCGAGAAATTCTGCGAACGCCAATCGTTAACGCTGGTTGAAAATGAGGGATCGGTCAATTTTCTACTTCAAAACTGATAACATTAAACGATGTAGTGATCGCACTAAATGAATAATTTTGTGTACATTTGAATACGTTGGTTCGGTGCCAGAGGTTTTTGATAATATAAAGCGAATTATAACATTAACCGCGATCACATTAAGGGGACATACGACTCTTAAACCTCAAAAAAATAGGGGGAAAACTGTCAAATCGATTAATTGTTTCTCTGAAACAATTCATTTCAGAAACTCTGTTTTTTTCCTAGAAAAATATCTATTCTTTCTGTTTTAGTACACAGATTTTCAAACCTTAATATTTGTATGTATTTATTTGAGAGAGTAATTAATATGTTGTATAATTATTTGAAAAGAATGTGAAAGTTACCTTGCGCGCATGATTATGGATAAAATATTAGTCTAAACACAATATGATGGGTATTTTAGTAATCCAAACAGTCTGTTTAAGAAATTTAACCACAATTTATTTGCAAATAAATTTAATTTTTTTATATACCAATTTAAAATAAAGTGTTAAAAATATTCAAAATTTCAAAGCTTCTATCACCCCTACACATCTTCTTTGGAGAGAAAATGTACAAAAAATTGTGGTTCAATTTGTAGAACATAGCGTAATACATATTCAGTGAAAATTTTATGTAAAAATATTCAATAGTTCTTGAGATATTGTGCACGCAATATAAAAAAAACACATTTTGAGATACAGCACTTTAAAGATATGGCACTTTTCACTGTTTACGTTGGACAGCTGATACATTTTTCTTCAAAACTTTCATAATTTTTGGAATTTTTTTTAACGCGGATTGTTTAAAATTGTTCATAAATAACTGGTGAATAATATATATATTTTTTTTTTGAAAAAAATTGAAAATTTTCGAGATTTAACAGTCGTATGTCCCCTTAAGCGGAGTCTACTGTACCAGTATAATTATGCGTTTAAAGACTTATTATCTATTCAAGACACGGATTATTTCACTTCGAAAAAAGATTTATGTGAGATAACAAAATGGTTAAGTTTAGATTAATTAGATTAATATCCAATTTCAAAGCTACACGAGACTCTTTTAGGACGAAACTGGTAATTTCGAGCTGTTGGCCGATGACGAGGTCGATGTATGAGCTGGAATCTTCCTCTCCAAATTCCCACGTCATACCCTCGGGAGAGTGTTTGATCTCGACAGATTTAATCCTGTGTGACATTTGCAGTACATAATAATACATAATAGCAACGAGATAGATGGATTAAATCGTCGTATGGTTTTAGCACCAAAATTGTAGATCTGTATCAAATTTTGGACAAAATTCTACAACTAGCTGATTATCTGCCGATCTGTCTGTTCGTGTAAATGTGAACGAGATACATCAGAAATTCAGGAAACTAGATGAATTACTTTTAGTATATTATCTCTACACCAAAATTGCAGATCTAATTCGATTTTTTTTTTATTCAGTCAGTCAAAGGAGAGAGGTCCAAAATGGATCCTCGATTCTCTTTACTATACTACAAAGCTAAAAACAAAAGGCGCTGTATATTGTGTATATAAAGTCGAGGAGGAATATTCCCACTGGTTAAGTTTTCGGATGGATCCTCGATTCTCTTTACTATACTACGAAGCTAAACACAAAAGACGCTGTATATTATGTATATGAAGTCGAGGAGGAATATTCCCACTGGTTAAGTTTTCGGATGGATCCTCGATTCTCTTTACTATACTACGAAGCTAAACACAAAAGACGCTGTATATTGTGTATATAAAGTCGAGGAGGAGTATTCCCACTGGTTAAATTTTCGGATGGATCCTCGATTCTCTTTACTATACTACGTAGCTAAACACAAAAGACGCTGGATATTGTGTATATAAAGTCGAGGAGAATATTCCCACTGGTTAAGTTTTCGGAAAAGTTTCATAAAATTCACCATTACCGCCACCCGCAGCAATCGAAGCTAATATGAACAATGGGTAACGCCGCACCGTGTCTGCAGAACTTTATTACTGATGAAAAACTGTCTCGATTATCTATAGACACAACGTTTAAACTACTGCTTTCCAAAAGTGGGAGAGCGAATCGAATCCAAATTTAATTTGAGATAGTTTCTTTTAGCTAAATGGTTTATCAAACCAAAGAATATTCACCAGAATATGCACATCTAACGCAAATGGTCTTCATCCTTTATTAAATTCTTACATTCAATACCAGATGCTAAACTTTCCTCATTTCAGCTAAATTTTCCTACAGCCTTGAACTAATTGGCCAACATTAAAGGTGAAATGTAGAGCAGCTGTGTCAAGGAAAAGACGTTTGTTGATTCTATCCATTTATTACTTCGTAGAAAATAATGTAGATTACACTTCTATATGTAAAGGAATAATAGTTTAAGAATATCCATGGACCAGAATTAAAGAGGTAACACGAGAATCGGTGCGCTTACATGGTGGGATCCAAAAGGGTAAATAGGAATGCGCAGAAAGTTTAAATACACCGAAGAAAGGGGATTTTCCCGGAAAGACTCGTGACTTGAAGTGAAAGTAGAAATGCGATTATTACGATGGAAGTGGAAGTAATTAAAAATGAGGTATCTTTAAAAATACTGAAAGAAGTTTAAAAAATTAAGTTATTTTATATATAAAATGTGTGTGTGTTTGCATTGTTTACTTGTACATTTATTTAGTGGGCCTCAAAATATTTTTTACACAGAAGATGGTCCGTAGAACCAAAAAGTTTGGGAATCGCTGTTCTACGGTTTTCCCCATTCCAGTTAACAATAGTAGTTTTGTGAACAATAGACTTCGCCCCGTCCTCCAAATAATAATAATCATAATAAAAAATTCAAAATTTGCTTTTCATCGTAGAGTTTAAAAATGTAAATAAGTTGGCATTCGTTGTGAAGACAGCATTGTTTTCAGGAACACTGGACATCATAATTTGACTCTCGAGGAGATACATTCTTTGTCCCCATATATTCACTATCTTAGGAAGTTATACTTACAATCATTGTACAATATTACACAGCAAAGTTATCTGCAAAATTTTACTCCCAAACAAATACAAAAACTTTGCAAAACAAATGCAGAAGCCAGTGTGATATAGTATTTCAGCAATGCAATCAAAATCAAGAAAAATAAAATTATTATAAGACATTAATTTCTCAAGAAAGCAATTTTGTTATCATAGCAGTGACGAAAGCACGTAAGTTGAAAAAGTATCTTGATGAAATAATGACATTGGTATTTATCACGACAACAATATGAAAATTATCGTGATAAATACGCAAAAAAAGTTACACAAATAAATTTTAATCTTTTTCAAATTTTTATATAATGAACCGTTTCGTAGAATCACTGTAAAACCTGACACGTAAAGAAAAAACAAGTTTTTGTGGAACTAATCAGGAAAAAAGAAAGAACTCTCGACCTGGAACTATGATCTTATCCCGCTTTCTTTTCTTTTTTTTCAATGTGCATTATTTGCACAAATCTTTGCTTTACCCAAAATTAACAAAATTCCAATTAAATATATTGTTACGAATCTGTAAGGTTGCTTTTCCATAGTGTTAGTCTTATTGTTGGAAAGATATATTTACAGAAGTTTTATTGAATGCTGGGGGAAGTGTCAGCCAATGAACCCCGATCTTGGCGACCATTTGGCGACAAAACGAATCCTCGAAAATACAAAAATTTTCTTCCTATCTCTATTATCAACAGAGATATAGAGAATGCACTAGAAGATTCTATGTGACTTCACATCCTGTCGGAAAAGGTATAAAAACCCGGAGGTGCTTAGATGAGGGAACGTCTTTAGAGTGCAACTTGTTCGCATTGCCAGTTGGTCAGCCGTTAGAGGCTGAGCGCTATTGTCTGTGCTATTGCTTTTATAACTAAAGATTTGCCGTCTGCTTGTATTGCTAGTTTGTGCAAGTGCTGTTCTTTTAGTGATACCTGTGCTTTGAGTTTATGGAATATTCAATAAATAAAGCGTCTTTCTCCATTATCCTGTTTGTCGGACTGCTTTCACCATAAACCCACCGGACAATTTTCGTAACAATATGTTTTATCAGTATTAACAAAATTAACACTAAATATCTGCTTTTAACATATTAACAAGATTACAATTGAATGTCTGCTTTTGCCAATATTAACTAAATTACATGTCCCACCTTTACCAAAACGATTCAAATTTTTTAATGTTGCCAAACTCGTCAATGACTCGCCGAAACTTTGAAATCAGTTAAACGGCCACCCTCTTAAAACGAATTCAAAAAAATAAAAATCCTTACATGTACAGAGATTTTGAAGGAATCTTCCTACCAAACTTGAAGAAAATCGAATTACGCGTTTGGTCGTGATTGCGTAACAAATTTACAGACAGACAAAATGCTGACAAATGCCTCGCTTCACTCGGTCAATTACAGCGAAAGTCTGGAGATTTTTAAAGATATATCTATTTTTCTCTAAAAATCAGTGAAAGTGTATCAGTAATCAGCTTTCGACTTTCTTGTATATTCCCATACTATGGCGAATTTAGTGCTGAGAGCTTCGTATCGTGGAGAAACTTCAATACGCTTTACGGATATCTTATCTTTGACCAACGGAGTTCAAAATTTGCTACAGATCTACATTCATGTTGCGAGACCACATACCAAATTTTATTTATCAATCTCTTTGTGGTTAACAGGAGTTATTGTGTTCACCTGTACAAGGGAAAAAAACAAACAAACAGACAGACTACCTTTTGATGGATTTAGTCCAAAATTTGAAGCAGGTTTTTAATTTTTATGTAAAGTCCATACACTAAAATTCTCCTATCTACCTTGTTTCTTTTTAGAATTACCGTGTTAAAATACACAAGAATTAACCTACCGATAGTCAGTGAACCCTCTGAAGGATTTAGTCTAAAATTTGATACGAATCTATAATTTTAGCGTCAAAGCTATACGCCAAATTTCATCTGTCTAGATTGTTGCGGTTTTGGATTATCATGTTCATAGATAGAAAGGCATAATTCCAAGAGTGGTTTATTCGGACTGAGGGTTGTCAAAAATGTGTAGATTTATCAAAATCTCTACATTTTTGAAACAAAAATTGTTCTTTGACCATTGGAATAATTTATCTTTAATAAAAATGAAATCAAAATTAAATGATTTGCCTGAAGTCTACAATGTGAAAAAGCAAAATTTTTGAGTTTTAAAGAAAAGTTTTTAAAAATAGATATAAAATAAGGGCATTTCTGACGCGAAATATTAACTCACAGTTATAATGACTAAATTACTAATCGGCATTTGTGAATTACTAATAAAGGCAGAGAGTAAAAAACACCTTCAAACGTAGATAAGACTTGTTATCCTTTTTCCAGGGTATTTTCTTAGCTAACATTAGGACGAGATTCATGCTAAATTTTGTATACAACCGTTATATGTGTAATGTGACCTTCAATGTATTACAAATAGTATAAGAACTGACAAAAAATGTGTTCTAAATCAATTTTATTTGAAGAATTTTTAACAATAATTACAGCATAATCAAAATAATAACATCAATCATTTTACAATCATTCTGATAAGTTCAGATTAAATAATCAATGTAAACGATTACAGCAGTTTTTTAAAGTTTTTTTTATCTGTTCTTTAGGAGAGAAAGATTACTACCACAAATAAATTGAACTTTTGTTTTCGCAAAGTGGACAAAGTTTCAGAATGCTTATATTATAAGCCAATAAATAAATAATAACTTAAGAAATATTGATTTGAAAAATAATTGTTTAGAGTCATCTACATGATTGACCGCAGCATTTTAAATTTTCTAATAACTTTACGCTAAAACAAAAGCCATGTATTGAAACTTAACAATGCAAGAAGTACTTTATATTAGCAGGCATTGATATTAATTAATGACAACATCTACATAAAATTTAAATAGTGTTAAAATACAAAAGATGCTTTAGGTAAAACATAAATATGAATAAAACTTGCATTTAGTTTTTACAAACTAATGCAAAAAAAAATTTAAAAACAATAAATAACAACAAAAGATAAAACAAACATAAACTTTTACAAAATATAAAAAAACTGCCTTTTTTGGGTAAATAAACGAAAAATATTCATTTGACATTTCTTCATACTGATTTGATTAAAATAATTTTATATTGTCTATAATCATCAAAGTCTTTTCTTGTATAATCATTGTGTTCTAAATTTACAAACTAGCTTATATACAACTCTTACGTTGATGAAAACATTTGGAGTGGAGTCAATTCATGTTCACGATATACACTTAAAATGCACAGGTGCGATTCAATTTTGGAATCCAGTGCCCGTCTTACTGGAGGTAAAAGGGCATGTTGCCACACCACATAGTAAGACAGCTAGGAGTCAGGTGTTGAATGGCCTCTACAGTCACATTTGTCATGTGACTGTGACTTCACCTGTATTGACTCCACTGTCAAGGTAAATAGATCAAAGATATTAACACGAGGAAAAGATTCCCTGATCATAACGTCAAACGACCAAAAATTAACTTGAAACATTATAATAAATAAAACTTGAAAATGTATAACCCCGGAAGCAATTGAATCAGTTCAAGTGCAACAAAAAATATCATCCACTGAACTTATATTTATTTCTCCATGCAAGTCCTCCAAAGAATCGCCCGGTTTTAGCCTTCTCATTTCGCTTGCTGTGAATAAGGCAAAGCTCATCGTCAGTCAGTGAAAATTCTATGAAGTGACTTTGCAGACTTGCATGGTACATTGTATTATTTTTTAAGATAAATCATATAGGAGTCCATTGTTTAATCAGGTTATTATACATTTAGTTCAAATCCATGACTATAACTTTGAGTCACATATTCCGAAGGATCCGATTGATTCAACTTCTACTCCTTAATCAGTTTTTGAATTTCAGGAATGTTTTTTCTAACACATGAAAAAGATGCACAGGGAATGACATCTCAACCTATGAATTCGGAGTAGAGAATTAAATCTACAGAAAGAATGTTCTCATTATATCTCTGTCACATTTCTGTCAAAGCAGGAACCAACCTTGACACTATCTTCTACAGACAGAACCATTCTATATCTTCACTATGACAGACTGATAAAAACACTTTATCTTGAAACAAACATGACAATTGATAATTGCAACTATCGCCAGACATAATACTTCATGAACGCTTTTTGTCCTTTCAACAAAACTACTAACGAACTGTAATTACATCGTACAACCATTGAATATGTCTACGTTTTTGCCCACTCCCCATGCCTTTTGTGCATGAGCATCTGCCTCAGGGAGTGAGCCTCTTCTCTTAAGGTGTTGACCTGCGCCCTAAGCACCGCGTTCTCTTTCTCCAGGAAGCAGGCCCTCAGTGCTATTTCGTCCTCCCGCGCTTTTCTGGCGTCTCGAGACTTTTTGGCAGCCAAGTTGTTGCGCTTGCGACGCTCGAAGTACTTGTCGTCCTTTTGCTCTTCGGGAATGGGTCGCTTCTCGCTGCGGGGTCGTCGTGGAAGAGTGGACGCCAGAGCCCTCGAAATTACTGGGGAAGCTGGAAAACAAAAATAATGTTAAACACATTCCACAATTCTGTCATCCAATAAAAAGAAAGGCTGAAAGATTTTTTTTCCCATCGCTCTTTGACTTTGCCATCACAACATGCCCCGTACCTACACAACCCACCCCGATTCCGCCTACCCTACTACTACTTTAAGGCAAAAGGGGGCAGTGGTGTAGCGAGAGTAAGTGGCACCAGGGGCATAATATTATTTTTTTATCTATCAATCATATTTAGCATAAAAAGGGACAAATGCACACTTGTATTTTACCTCCATCGCCCTCTGACTTCGTCCAGATGCCCCTTGCCTCCCAGTCACAACATCACTGCATGCAGAAGACACTTGTATCGGAGGTTAAAATAGGCTTCCCGGGCGTCCTGTATTTGTGCCTGGGAAACATCCAGTGGCGTGGCGAGGGTAAATGAAACCGGGCCATAATGTTATTTTTCCGGCCCTCGGTACTTAGAAAGGGTGAATGGAACCAAGAGCATGGTAATATTATTTCACGCTCCTCTTCATATTTGATTTTAAAAATTGACATAAACACCCTAATATTTTGCCTCTACAGCGCCTATGAATGGCGCCGGGGACATCTATATCTCCCTTGCCAACCCCCTTTTCTATGCCACTGCGGAAGGGCAGTGGCGTGGCGAGGGTAAGTGGAACTGGGCCATAATATGATTTCGTAAATTTTCACCCCTCATCATATTTCACTTTAAAAAGAGGCATGAACACACTAACGTTTTGTCTCAATAGCGCCCCTAAAAATAGTACCCGAGGCATCTATAGCCCCCTTACCCTCCAGTCGCTATGCCACTGCGGAGGGGAAGAGAAACAAGCAGCAGCGCTAGCAGGATTCCACGTACCTGAAATCACAATATGATTCTCACTAGTTTGAAATGGACATGTGTGGTAGGCGAACAATCCGTGTGTCGATGCAATTTGGTTTTCTGTCAATAAACACATTAATATTCTGCCTCCACAGCGGCCCCAAGAGTGGCGACTGCGGTATCTACACCCCTTGACCCCCCTCCCCCTTTGCTATGCCACTGCGGAGGGAAAGAGAGCCGAGTAGCAGCACGAGGAGGACCTCCAGTACCTAAAATCACGATATGATTTCTCACCAGTTTGAGATGGATATGAGTTGAAGGAAAGCAACCCGCGCCCCAAAGGCATCAAGCTCACGTCGACTATCTTTAGCCCTCTGGTTCTTCCTTATCCATCTAGTTGCTTATTTTGTAATATAATTTATATGGCCTATGAGGCCTTTATCCACACTTTGATTATTTTACATAACCTTTGGTGGATGATTTTGGCATCACATAGTTCGATTTGTTAGACCCTCACAGCCGCCATAAAGTTAAAAAATTTGCGGACGATACTTTGAGTGAACTGTCTAGACAGGACAAAGTTTCGGTGTTATGTCTATGGCCGGAAACTTCAGCCAGACAACATTACTGCGAAGGAGTCAGGCGTTGCTAATCGCGTTCATATGATGCCTACAGCACAACTAAGTAGAGTCAAGTGTTAAGAGACATTTATATCTAGGGTTGCATACATCCCGTATATACGGGACTGTCACCGTATTTCACTACTCAGTCTCGTATTACAATTTGTCCCGTTTTCTGGAATGAGAAGAAATGGAAGTATTATCGCATATTTTTATAAGTAAGAAACATCGATATTAGCAACACTGAGATTCTATTCAACTAGTTTGTATATCTAAAAGATTAGTTAGAGAAAAGTAATATCAACCGAAATTGAGCAGCAACTATAAAATTGAGTATGGAGGAGAAATGGTTGAAGTTTTTTTGTAGACACAAGGAATATTGATCTGAAGTCAGGTCTAATAAAGCTACGGGAATGCGTATTTGCCATTCCAGCCCACAATGCAAATGTGGAGATAATATTTTCCCTGACGTCAACTCAATAGTCGGACTAAAGAAACAAGTTGCAAGTGGAGACAATGGAAGCAATTTTGATTTGTCGTTATAATTTTAAATTGGGTGGCGCCCAATTTTATAATTATGTGAAAGAAAAATATGATATAATTAAAAAAGTGAAATCAACTTTAAACTATGACTGGGCTAAAAAGGATTAGCCTTGTATCTTTTTTCATTATTTTACCAAATCATTCATCAGATTGCTTAAATTTTATTGATTTTTTTAGAGTAAAATAAACCATTATCTACCGACTCTTTTCATGTTTTATTTATTTAGAACTTAAACGTCCCGTATCAATGCTTGGCAATTATGGCAACCCTATTTATATCAGGTTCATATAAATAAATCGAAAATAATACTTCAAATTAAAAGTTCTTGAGAGTTAAACTATATATTTGTATAATATATATCGCCTGACATAAAAAGAAGTGAAAATGAGGGGAAAAAAAGTGTTTACGTAAATTTCAGGGAAAAAAAAGAAAACTTATTAATTTCCATTTGCGCATTGAAATAACTGATGAGTCTATATAGCTGCAGTTAGATATAGCTATATTGAAGAAAAAGGCGCTTTTTATGCCAAGAAATATTGTGGGATTTTTCAAACAATTCTTTCATGCTCACTTTTCAATGCACGAAATTCGCCTACTTTGGCAACTATTGAATTCTTTGAGTTTTGCAAACGCAAATTATTTACTGTAAGAAGTTATCATTTAAATTTATTAAAAATTACTGAGAAGGAAACCTTATCTCTATCTATATCTCTACTAATAATAAAAGATAAAGTCTGTCTGTCTGTTGGCGGTCTACAGAATAGACCGTTGAACTTACAGCTACCAAATTTGGTGCAGGTATACTTTGGAGGGTGGGAATGTGCACCTCGGAGCCATTTTTTTCAATTTTTTATTCAAATTTTAATTATTTAAAAATTAAGCGAATTTTTGCCGTTTTTTCGGGAATAACTTCCGAAGTAATTAACGCTTGAAAATTATTTTTATACCATTTTAACGTGCGAATTTTCATCTTTATAATGTTGTTAGTTTCAACTCTGTATATTATTTCAGCGAATTTTGAAATCTTTTTGAAAGCATTATATATTGCTGCGAACTGGAAACTTAGAACTTTGAATTTATGCATCTAAAGATGATCTTTTTTTACTATTTAATATTGGATGCATCTCTATTTCATTTTTCATTTTGGAACTAATTCTTTTATCTAAAAAATAAACAAAATATTCATATTTTCATGACATTTTACTAAATTCATAATAGTCATTTGTTTGAGTCTTCAGATGTTTTTTTTCTGTTTTTTTCAAAAATACAATTTATTACGTTAAAAAAAATTCAAAGCGGAAGTAACTTCGTCGGATAAATAGCTTTATTTACAAATTAGTACTATTAAATAAACAATAACAACTATTTCAAACATCATGCATATGTTGCATTTTTTGATATAACTGAATCATTTTAAGTTATAAGCTCTAATGTGGGCGAACCAGTTGGTCGCTGAAGGCGGCTAGTAAATAATAAACAACGTTCATCAAATCAATTTTTGCATTAAAAGTTATCAACACAAATGTACAAAAAAAATTGTTGATAATGAGAAATGCGTGGAAAATTGAAACGAACTCAACTCACGCAACTGATGCAAAATTCTTTTTAAAAGTTTTATGTAAATTCTCGTGTTCTCAAAATGCCATACAAGAGCCCTGCGGGGCCCGTTGGAAAAACAACGAGCCGAGGCCGTCGTTATTATCCATTAAGCAGTCGATAAATATTACATGCAGGCGATGGCTTTTAACTCGTGAGCCGTAACAAAGAAAGGTGGCCGGATCGCTTTCTGACCCGCGGACGAGATTTTGGCCGTTCGTTCGTCACGCAACGAGTCTGGATTATGGCGCTCTTATACAAATATCGAGCAACTTCGCATACAGATTTGGTGCAGGTGCGAAGCAAGGGCTCGGGCGCATATTGCGGCGTGAAAAATTAATGGCACATTTGGTTTCGGTTAACCCATTATATTCCAAATCTCTATTATTTCAGTTTTTCATCATGAATGAAATATGAAAAAAAAAAACGCTGCTTCCGAATTTTTTAAAACTAAATTGATTAATTAACTTTTAAGTAGAATTTATTATCTTTTTAACTAGAAAAATAATTTTTATTGGATATACAACTTTTACAGCAGTCAGCTCAACATTCGGATGCAATAATCAAAGCACAAAATTGCACTGTTTAGGCGAAAATAAAAAGAAAATAAGCGTCCCAAAAAAGGGGCAATGTCGGCTAATGAGTTAACATCTCAAAATAACAAAAGCGCAAGAAAGTACCTCCAGGTTGCAATTATCCAATATAGTTTTTGTATAGGATTTTTGTGGGTCTAGTAAAACTTGTTTAAGCGACCATCCCTCTCAAGGCCCTTTTTGTTTGTCACGGAATTTTGACCCCATCGACAAAATGTTAAAATAACCTCTAGGAACGGCCTTTCAAACCCC